>CM022533.1:9363974-9608974 GCA_012273795.1 Dendrolimus punctatus | reverse complement strand
GCTCTCGTTCCGCCTCCTCATTTGCAAACATGACATGCTCGCAGAAGGAGGACACGGCGTCCCATCCGGTGCGGCTTCCGACTATGGTGCGTACCACGGCCGGGAGCGTAAGGTCTAGTCCGGTGAAGGCGACGAGGTCTCGGCACTGCTCCGTCCACGCAGGACATTCCTGGAGTGTATGCAGCGCCGTATCCTCGTCGCCTGTGTCACAATGATGGCACCTTGACGTAGCCTCGCGGCCAAGTCGACACAGGTACCTCCCGAAACAGCCGTGACCCGAGAGGACCTGCGTCAGCCGGAACGTCAGGGTGACGTAGTCTCTGTCAATCCAATTTCGCAGGACAGGCCTCACCGCCTCAATGGTGGCGGGACCCGCGCTGGGACGTCTGAGGCGATCTTCCCAAACTCCCACCGCGACCTGGCGGAGCTCGACCTGCACGCCTCGATTTCGCGAAGCGCGGGTCTGGTAAGCCTGGCCAGGGCTTCTTTGCGTCATGCATAAAGTGACGCCAGTACCCTGGCCTCGAGGTCCCATGGGAGGGATCCGGCAAGTAGCGAGGCCGCTTCGAAGGACACCGTACGGTATCCTCTTATCACCCTGACGGCCATTATGCGCTGGACTTGACGCAAAAGCGGTGCGGTTTTGGCCGTCAGGCGGTCTGCCCATGCCCCGTAGAGGGCCATCGCCCGTACGATGCTTCGAAGAGTTTTCGGCACGTGGCGTTCGGCTTCCCGACGTTGGGGAGCAAGCGCGACAGCGCACCTGCTGCCCCCTTGAGTCTGGAAGCAGCTGCCGAAAGTGTGCCGAAAAATCCCACCGGCCATCGAGGACCAATCCCAGATGTTACATGGTCTCCCCGATGCCAATGCGGATGCCTCCTACTATTATAGTGGTATCTGGAGGTGGACGTTTCCGAGGACCGTGGAAAAACACGGCCTTGGTGTTCTACCGTGCCTAGAAAACACGCCTGCCTGTGAGTCCTCCCCTGTACTGCGATCAGAGTATCATCCACGTAGCATATGATGCTGACGCCGGGGGGGACCCTGGGTTACAACGTCTGCAGTAACCCCATCGCATGAGATAACGGTCTAATCCCTTGCAAAGGACCCAGTATTGTGCGTAAATAGCATTTCCCCCGCCTTAAAAACAAAAAAAAAATCTCGGTGACGTGATAATTTTTTGTTATTTACTGAACCCACAGTTTAAACATGGGGGTCATTGGTGGAATCGACTTCAAGATGTTTTAGATAATATATATTTATAATAATGGCTTTAGAAATAAGTTATTTTATACATTTTAGTTTCTTAGATTTTGAAGTCGGTTTTTTTAAATGAAGTTTTTATTTTTTAACTTACTTTTTTTACTATTACTAAGTCGCGGGCAAAAGCTAGTAAATATATATATATGAATGTACTCTGGGGCGTCATTTTTCTAAATTATGTAAAGGAACAAATTAATGATAGGGAGGAGTTCTTGTTATGTACTTGTTTATGCTACTAGCTAACCCGGCGAACTTCGTACCGCCATATTTTCTGAATTCCTAAAAGACTGTTTCATGACACATATACAAAATCGAATTATAGGCCTATAGCAATAACCTCTTTGCTCTCAAAGGTGATGGACCGTATTATCAACGCGCAGCTTCTTGGTTACCTGGAAGATTCCCAGCTGCTAAATGATCAGCAATACGGCTTCCGCCACGGTCGCTTAGCTGGGGATCTCTTGGTTTACGTAACCCACCGTTGGGCTGAAGCTATTGAGAGCAAAGGGGAACCACTGGCAGTCAGCCTAGATATTGCTAAGGCCTTCGACCGGGTCTGGCACAGAGCTCTCCTATCGAAACTGCCATCGTATGGGATACCTGAGGGACTTTGCACCTGGCTATCCAGCTTTCTTGATGGGCGCAGCATTCAAGTCGTTGTCGACGGTTGCTGCTCTAGTATCAAACCCATCAACGCTGGTGTGGCCCAGGGTTGTGTGCTATCGGTAACGTTGTTTATCTTGCATATCAATAATATGTTGTCTATTCACAACATTCATCGCTATGCGGATGACAGCACTGGCGATGTGCAGTACTCTGGTCGTGCAAACGTGAAGTTGAGCATTCTTCGGAGAGCTTCTCAGAATGGGGGAGACAGAGCCTTGTCCATTTCAACCTCAAGAAGACACAGGTCTGCGTATTCTTTGCCAAAAAAACTGCATTCGAGCAAGTGCTTCAGTTCCAAGGAACTCCCCTTACCACCTCCAAAGTATTAGGATTCTCGGTTTTGACATCGCGAACGATGTACAGTTCAGGGGTCATCTTGAAGGCAAGGCAAAACTTGCCTCTAAGAAGTTGGGAGTGCTAAACCGGTCCAAGTAGTACTTCACACCGTGGCAACGCCTTGTGCTTTATAAAGCCCAGGTAAGGCCGCATATGGAGTACTGCTCACACCATTGGGTTGGAGCACCTGCCTACCAACTTAATCCCCTAGATTGTATTTAACGACGAGCCGTTCGCGTTGTTGATGATCCCATACTCACAGACGGCTTAGATACGCTTAGCCTTAGGAGAGACTTTGCTTCCCTCTGCGTATTCTACCGACTGTATAACGAGGAGTGTTCCGAAGAACTGTTTAGAATGGTGCCTTCGTCCTCTTTCTACCATCGCACCGCTCTCCATCGGTTGGGAGTTCATGCCCAAATCCTTGAGCCACTTCACTCATGTACGCAACGGTTCTGTAGAACGTTTCTCTTACGTACCGCGGGGATTTGGATTGAGCTCGCGGCCGAGGTTTTCCCACAGCGCTACGATATGGAGTTTTTCAAAAAAGGTGTCATAAAATTTCTTCGAGGCCGGCAGCGCATTGGTCATCACATCTCTGATGTTGCAAACGTCCATAGGCGACGGTAACCGCTTTCCACCAGGTGGGCCATCAGCCTGTTTGCTGTACTCCAGCTACAAAAATAAAAGTTATGCGCTTACCAACACACTTTGCGATTCGTTTTTATATATAAGATTAGCTCCTGCCCGCGACTTCGTTCGCGTGGAAAGGAAGGTAATAAACACCCTCGATTTTGAAACATTCTTTATTAATGCTTCTCTCCTATTGCTCTTAGCGTGATGGCGTATTATTATAGCCTGTAACCTTCCTCAATAAATGGGCTATCTAACACTGAAAAAAAAATTCAAATCAGATCAGTAGTTCCTGAGATTGACGCGTTCAAGCAAACAAACAAAGAAAAAAACTTATCTCCTTTATATATTATATATATAAGATAAAACTCTCTCACTGACACCACACCCTGTCAAATTATCCGCTTCTATTATGTTACGTTGCAGAGAAATTACTTTTAGTCTGTTATAAGCTGTTTAAGTAATTAGAGCTTTTTAACTATCCCACGAGAACTATTTAATTTTTCGGGATCAAAAGTATCCTATATGTTGACCAAGGATATAAGCTATCACCATACAAAATTTCATGTAAATCGGTCCAGTCGTTTCGGAGATTAGCCGGTACAAACAGACAGACAAACAGACAAACAGAGAAACAAAAAATTCTAAAAATCCAATCCAATTTAGTTCTATTTCACTTCTTACATCCCCCTGATTCGGTTTTTAGCATTTTTTTAATTGTACAGAAATTCGACCTCTACAATTTTATTATGAATATAGATTACCTAGCCCTGGCTTCGCACAGGTATCTAAAACTAACTTTTTTGTTGAGTTTAATTACCTACTAAGCGAATTCAAAATTTTCCCCCTCCCGTACCCCACTGACGCCTGCATCGCATAAGCCTAGCTAGCCAACCAGGGTGCGCGGCGACCATGCAACTTTTTTCTAATACTTAAAATTTTAAACTCGTCATATCTTTCGAATGGGATATCCAAATTGAATAATTTGAAAAGTCATATAAAGGTATTGAAGCAGTCTTGAATATGAAGTAATTTATTTTGATAAGGATG
The DNA here is from genome assembly GCA_012273795.1 of Dendrolimus punctatus. NCBI lineage: Eukaryota > Metazoa > Arthropoda > Insecta > Lepidoptera > Lasiocampidae > Dendrolimus > Dendrolimus punctatus. The sequence goes on along the minus strand of CM022533.1, from coordinate 9,605,026 downwards.
ACTACAAAGATACAAATAAAGAGCTTCTTGTAGCGGCATCCTTTCAATTAAATTTTAAAACAAAAGAACTCTTATCGTGTCATAACTATAATAGTTAAGAGACATGCTGTCGTGACATTTTTTGTAGATAATGATGTGATCTGTAAAGTTGTAGTACATTATTTTATTCTATCATCAATAGTTGTTGCAGCGCACGCGATTTTGGCTACTTTTTACTCCTTGGGTTACATTATTGCAGTTTTAGTAAGGAGTGCTAATTTAAAAAAAATAGAATATAGCCATTGTCACTCGGTGATAGTGTAGCTTGCCAAGAATGAAAGAATTTTTCAAATCGGTTTAGTAGTTTAGGAGTCTATTCAATGTAAACAAACAAACATTCAGAACTTTCATCTTTATAATATTAGTATAGATAAACCTGCATATTGAACAATTTCGCTTTTAAATAAAGTAAGTAAAATGGGGCAAGTCTGAATCTGCAGCGCGTGAATCGAGCGACTGCGATAACCGACTTGAAAAAACTATATTTTACCTGATTCTAGTTTTTTTTTAACCTTACTTAATGTATAATCCTGATTACTTTAAACACATGAAAAAAATGATAACTATTATAATACTCCTTAAGTTATTTCTCAAATAAAAATTACCTTTCTCCACTGTTGCTTTACTCGGTTCAAATAATTTATAACTAAAATTAGCCTTAACGTATTCAGTACTGATATAGTAATGTAGTCTATTATTTATTTGTTATAAATATTTCATAATTATTATTGTTGGTTCCTTTATTTTGAATTTATAATCATGCTTAGCCAACTGCCCATTACAAACTGAATATGTATTTTTGCATATTATGAAGGCCTTTTGTATTATCTATACGAGTTTACTACGTTATTATAGGGTTGTATATGTATATGGTTATGTACGCCTCATTATCAACAAAAGCGAAACAAATTTTTTGCTTTTCACGTAGCTGATTTTCTATGATTGCTTGCCTCTTCTTCAAGGTCTTATATATTTAACAATTTCCATGACATTCAGTTCAGATATTTTGTAGATTTTGGTAAAGCATAAATTATATTGTATATTTCAAAACACACAAGAGTTTCTGTCGGGTACTAAATTCAAGATAACCGCTCAATGAAAATGTTCTCTAAAGGCAAGCGGTGTTGACGCGTTTATGGCAGCGCTTACGGCCTGGCCACGATCTTGAACTTAGCTACGGTTGTTACGATTAGCGATGTGATGGCGGTGGGCGCCGACCGCGACAACGCGCTTCATAAATCTTAAGACAAGACATTTGTTATTGCTTCCGATCACAACGACTAATGGCCGGATGCTATATCTTACTAGCCGTTCATTATCGGTTAAAATTTGACATATACCGTACAAGTAATGTCAAAATTTAACCGATGGTAAGGCAAGTAAATGAATAATTATTCATTATTCGGTTCCCATATCGTATTCGACCATAAGTTGTTAAGTTGTTGACTTATGAAATAAAAACTAGTCCGTTGATCTCATGAGACCTCATAGACCTGGGTCTATGGGGTCTGGGGGCGTTAGAAACTTTGTAAACTTTATAATAAGGTCATAATCCTGGTATTGCGATCTAATTATGGTTCTTTTTATATTGCAGGAGGTCAGCAGACAGGCAGACGGCCCACTTGATGGAAAGCGGTTACCATCGCCTATGGACATTTGCAACACCAAAGGTGCCACAAATGCGCTGTTGCACTCTTAAGGGAGACTAATGCCGGAACACAACTCAAGGTTGTTATGGCGACATACTATAGACCAGGGGTGGTAGCCCTCCAGTCGGGCAAATGCCCTACCACCTGGCTGTGGTTTGTTTTGTCGCCTCTTACGACAGGCCTCCCGGCCGCAGAAAATTGTATTCTTTCTCCGCTCCTGCACGGATAACTTGTTCTTGTTTGAGTTGCAAGCATAGCCGGTAATAGCGCACGTATACTCGAGAAAGATTTCGGTAATTGTACAGTTGAGATTCGGCGCACCCGCTCTGTTGACACTAAGTTCAAAATTCATATAGAAAAAGAATTATATGTTATGACACACGCTTATGGATTCCCCATCACGTGCCGCTATCACCATGTTTCTTTATGTGCTAAGTTATATAACGTCTGGTTTTATATCAAACACATGTTATTTCCATCGTTATCAGTATTTGTATGAAAAAAGTTAATGTTCTCACTGTTTGCACACTTGTCTTTATCCGATCTCTAATAAACATTACAGCGCAATTCCACCGCAATTTATGTCTCGCGGTATTGCGCAATATTAACATAACTTCCTTGATGCTGGGGCTTAGTCTTAAAGATTTAGGCTGTGACCGAATGAGTCTAATTTAAAGCGTTAGTTTATATACATACGTTCTCTGTGAATAAGTATTTAACGTCATTAACAATGTCACATCTCAAATTGCGCATTACACCCGTCGCAACATCTGCATGAAACGGCCTATACCTCTAACATTATCCCAGATGAAGCTGCACTATAATATTATTAAGAGAGAAATAGCGTTAAACAGAATCCCATATTTTAGAATAAAAATTTTCTCGAAAACAATGCTTGCGGTGGTAATTGCTAAATTTTAATCGTCACGGTGCTGTGTCATGGTAAAATATTTATTTTTCGTCCATTGAAAAGTTACATTTAGGGTTGCGTTTTTCAGAGGACGCAATTTTATTTTTTGATATGTAGGGGGATAGTAAAAGCTTAAGTTCAAGTTTGTGGGTCTGCACCCTTGTCCCTTTACGGTAAAAGGACTGCAAAGGGTTTTCGCACTGTATCTCGTAAACTAGCATCCCTGCAGAAATTTTTATAAAACATTATTCGTATCAAATTGTCTACAAATTTATTTTTATTACTTTTTATCGTAGAATGGAAAATAAAAAGTTGTAAACAAAAATAACCGAAAATTGTTGAGCAATTTTTCTTTTGGGTGTTGTAGCTTCTTTTTCTAATAATTGTACAATAAAATGACATTAGACCAATCTTATAGAGGGTTTTTAACTAATAATTTCTACTATAAATTTTGCCTGGGTATTTGAATACTCGTAAAAATACGATGAAAACGAACCCTTAGGGTTAATTTTCTATCCCCCAGGGGGTGCCGCCCTGGACTCCCCTCCGTCCAGGAAGCGGTACAAGGGGATGCGTCCCCGGGGCCCCGAGCGGCCACTGTCACATTCCCCCACAGTGGTGTCCCACCTTTCCGCCTCCTCATCTTAAAAGCCTTCCCTTCCGAAGTTAGGTGGCCTCCCCCGACTCCGACCGCTGACGCTGCTGTAAGCGCGACGCGGCGGGAAAGGGAGGAAGGAGAGGGAGGGGTGAAGGCGCAGGAGCAATCCTCGCAGCCTCCCCCTCCCCCACCGAAGGAGGATAGCGCCCGTGACTCCTGGCAGCCACGAGCGGGCAGCAGCGGGCGTCGAGGACTGGGGGATCAATAGGACCTCCGCCCGCACTAATACCGCGAGAGGGCGCGAGAGGCAGCCGCGCGTCCCTCTCAGGGCCGGGGAAACGTCACTCCCCGGCCCGCACACAGGAGAGGCCGCCTCTACTTACGAGGCGGCCAGCCGCTGCCGGGGTTGCGGGTTAAGCTCGAGTATGTACCGTGACCCCGGCGCTAGGCGGAAGAAGGCTCCCATGAGGTTTTAGTGGGTATACCGGCGCCGGTCGTATTGATTAATCGGCGTCGGGGAGCCCCACATACCGGCCGCGCAGATCCCCCGCGCGGCTGACGATGCGACAACGCATTTCCTCATGTAAAAAAAAGGGTTAATTTTCTAAGGTGCGACAAAACAACCCACAACCAGGTGGAAGGGTAGGATATTTTCCCGACTGGATGTCTACCACCGCTGGTCTTGTGTATGCCGTCATAAGAACCTTTAGATGTGTTTCGGCATCAGTGACCAGGTTCCAGTCTCCCCTAAGAGAGCAGCAGCGCATTTATAGCACCATTGGTGTTACAAATATCTTATCTGTGTTGATAACCCCCCCCCCCCCTCCAAACTGAGTAAAAAAAAGTTGGACTTAAACTTGTCAATAAGTCACTAAACAACAAATTAATACAGTAAAGTCGCGGAAACAAAAATGGAAGCGAGTCTCAGTGCACCCATAAGTAAGGGTACGTTAGAATAAGACTACGGAGCCCGTTATTTGGATTTATATTATTAAGGACTCTCTAGCCGGAAAAGGTAGAATACGGGGTGCAAACGAAACAAGTTTTCGTTGGTAATTATTTATCAAAAAATTACTATAACTCTCCACAATGTGAGTCGTAAAGTGGTTTTTTTTGTTATAATTTTTCTATAGTTTTAAACTTTTAAAAGAATCACCAAATTACCTCCAAATTTTAAACATGAAACTATTTTACTCCTTCAGATTTCATGATATCAGTATAAAAAATATCTACTCTACATATTTATTAAAGTGAGGATAAACCATTAGGTTTCATTATTTGCTTAAATTTTACTTTATTTTATTCACTATAAAATAATAATGTATCTCAAAAACGACCATGTCTATGGAATACCCGTTATCGCCCGAAAAAGAAGTACCTAAAATCCTCAAGGAAGTAGGCGGTGCTAAAAGCCATAAGCTAAGCATTATTCGAAATAATACAACATGAAGTGTTCAATATATCTTTCGCAAACGAATTTAATCGCGACAATCTAAAACATGTTTCCATCTTTATAAGCTGATATCTGGAAATATATTTAGCGTTTAGGATAGTAGTTTCCTAGGATCTAGTGATTGAAATAAAAAAGTTATTAAGACGATCTTATACAATGTTTTACAAGCTCAAGCCATCAATTTCTTGGCTGTCCACTAAATCCTAGGAGCCTAGCTCTCTAGGAGCATAGCATAATATCATCACCATAGCATCCACTGCCAATGTAAATAAGCTTTAGTAGTTACTTTTCCGATTCCGTAAAAATTCACTTAGACAGTCCCATTGCATTTCCAATAAGCTTTCATCAGTGACCAACCATGCCCGCTACTCCAGTCATACAGGACTTGGACTTTACATGAATAATATCTTCTCAACCCTGCAAGATATGGAACTAAAGCATACAAGAAAATTTAAGACAAAATATTTAATTAATTCTTAACATAATATTTTCTTAAGTTTTCGCGACTTGTAGTTTTTTAGAACTAGGCATGTTTGCTGAAGAGTTTCTTGCGCCGCTTCTTCTCTTCAAGCCACAACATGTTGTGAAGCGGTGGTAAATTAGATTAGGCTCCCATAAAGTAAATAATATCCATAAACAAAATTAAAACTAAATAATTAAAATGAACAAGTTGGCGGTAGGCTGAATAAAAACTTTGACAATACACGTTTGACAAATGTCATCTTTGTCTTCCGTGACCACGGCAACTGAAAAGCGGCCGAAACGTCGGATAAACCTAAATAAAATAAATTACCGCGCTTAAAACCGTTAAAACGTAGTTTTATTATAATTCTTAACAGTTTTAACGATATCAATAGAGCTGTTTCGGTGCCTATCCGAGACAAACTTTCATGACAACAAAGGCTCTAAAAACAATCATTTATGACAAGACATGTAAATAATAATTTATTTTGAAATCATAGACACTCCAATTTTATCGATTTACAATCATTGCTATTATAATTATTAATCTACAAAACCGTGATATTGAGGTTGAACGATGATTAAAGCGAAAAAGCTGCCTGTCATTCAACCTTTGAATTCTTATATAAAATTTGAGTTCATTTTCCAGTTTCAGTGCGAAAAGTTTAGACAGATAGAGTCATTGCCATATAACCACAACATTATTATACCTATTAAGATAACAATAGAGGTGATATATAAGTTTAAATGACTTGTTAATTTCAATGCTATTCTCAACGAGAACGTTGTACATCAATGTGTTCTGTGATTTTTCTGGAGTACAGTGTTTAAAGTATTTTTTCATTAATCATAGCCGAACTTAAATATAAATTAAATAGCATTCTACGAAAAAATCATGGGAGTAAAGAAAAAAAATCGGTGAGTACTTATTCAATTTCATTTCGCTATGCGATGGAAATCTTTACGATGTTTCTTGAACAATCAAATGGCGTATTGGAAATTTACGATTTGCTTGTATTTTATAAGTGAAGTTTTAAAAACCTTGTATAATAAATTAAAGTACACATTTTAATATTTTCTACAATAATATTTATGTTAGTATCCATTTGTTAAAATTTAATATCTTATTGGAATATATGCAATTTTTGAAAATTATTATAATTATATAGTATAAATTTTAATTTACTCATATTAGGTTTGAGATATTTTTTCAACATTTATTAATTTATTTTAGCATTGTATCTCAAAAGTAGTCTTCTAACGACCTGTTCATACTAAATGCTATAAATTAAAAATATATTATTGTTATTTATTTTATATTAGGTATAATTGTAGCCCAAGTTGCAAAGCGATATATTTTGGTTATTTGATATTATTGGCTTCTTCAGCGAATTTGAATTTGTTAAAAAAATAATGTCGAGATAGTCCATTTCCTATATAAGGCCTAGAATCTCGTTTTTGTAAGATGAATATAAAAGATATAATATTTTATATGATAACTAATATGTACGTTGTTTTTACTTCGGATTTACGTCTTTCAGGGATGTAAAAGATACGGAACCGAAGATATCCTATTTGCAAATCGTAAGTATTTTTTATCGTAACACAAATATAAAATGAAGTATTTGCAAGCTAACTGTCATCAAACATTAACCTTAGAATGACTATAATTAGAAACCAATTCGTCTTTTATTTATGACAAAATAATATTCATTTATTGATTTTTTTTATTTCTTTTTAATGTAGCTTTTTAGTTTCATTTAATTTCAAATAAAAAATGTAATTAAACACTAAAAACAATTTATTTAAATTAAGATAATATTTTACCAATAATAACACCATTCCGTAATACCTAAATAAACGTTAAAATGGCACTTATATGTTGTTTAATATCTATGTGTTAGTATTAGTAAGCCTTAGGATAAATCGATTATTATGAATTTTGGTATATTATATATAAGTATTTTAAAAAAACGGAATGAACTGAAATAGTATCAAAAGGATACAGATGATATATATAGAAAACAAATTTAAAAAATAACAAAACTTACATATCTGTTCTATATTTAATTTTATTTCGATCACGGGCTATAAAAATAACCCTTACTTCTGGAAAGTTTAGCTAAGCTTAGCTAGTTAGCTAATATGTACAGGCCCTTTTGACAGTTTAAAGGTGGCGTGACACTAACTGCTCATTCATGCACGTATTATAGAATGCATCAAAGGGTATGCCGCGGTTATTTTTATACAGAGTTATTACCAAATCAAATCAATATAATTTATTGCATAAAAACATGGTTATACAATAGGTCTTGTTGTTATACACTGAGCACATGTTTTTTGCCGGTTGGGCGTACAGTTTTTTTAATGTTATATTATAAACGTACATACTTATTTGGATAATGTTATAATTATTATCACTAATATTTTAATCTTAAAATTATGCCTTAAATTTACAAATACTAAACAACGCACAATTTAAATTTAAAATATTCTAACTTATCATTTATATTTAAAACTTATCATTAAGGAACTCAATTACACTGTAGTAGCTTTTTCTTAGGGCGCGTTTCCACTATGTCGTGACGACAGATAGTCGTGTAGTTTTAAAGGTCGTGGCTTATATGTTTAAATGGAGGTGTTCACATATAGAACGAGACGACTTACTGTCGTCTACGACATTTTTGCAGTGGCTACAGATTGTAATGACAGTGGGAACGGCTATCACGACAGTCGTAAAACGATAAAAGATCATTAAACATTTTTGACGACAAACAGTCGTTATAATGGGAAGAGCTAGAGATGACAGTCGTCCAACGATGAATTAATCGTTACGACATAGTGGGAACGCGCCCTTATTAGTACTTTTTTTGGTCGTGATTCAATCACCTATCACCTTTATGCTTTTAACTTTACACATTTTCAGCATTGGAACGCATCAAAGGCCCACGTAGCCACGAAAAGAGATGTCACCATATAATAATTGTTATATGGTGACACCTCTAGGCTCGTAGGGTTTGCCACAAAGCCCCAGATGGTTGTTATTCTTAATATTATCAGTAATGGTTTAAATTGGTAATTTATTTTAGTTCCGATATGCAACATGTTTGGAATTGACTGCTACAATTTGTGGAGTGCTATTAGGTCTATTAAGTGGCGGTGGGGTTACCTTTTGCCTAATACAGATTGGTGAAATTAGCACGTCATTTGTGGAAAGAACAAGCGGTAGTCAGGACCGATTATCTAGTAAACTTCCACTGACAGAAGTCTTCGGAGGCGGAAGACGATTGTAAGTTAAAACACTTTGAACAATACAAAATTTTAAACTCAACACAAAATTACCACGAAAGGAAATACCAAATTAGGAAACCAATTTAATTTTTTTCAAAAAAATACATACAAATCAAAACATACTTATAAATAAGACAATACAGCTGTGAAATGAAATTCTAAATCGGCTCAGCATTATGCTAGTTGCAGTTAATGGTTAATGTTAATGGTTTAATCGGCTATATAGTAGAATTATTTTCTCCGTGCAGTTTGGGTTATAAATAATCGGAGCGGTGAAGCGAGTATTTCGCTCTCTCTTCCACTCACGGGCCTTATGCCCATAAGGCCCGTGAGTGGAAGAGAGGCATAGTGATACGCATTACTGTTGTCGATAAGCGTTATTGATAGTGTATTTAGTTTTGTCATTTTGTGGGTTAGTGATATAAATGCAAGAAAAAAAAAGATAAAACAACGTATTTATTAAAATAAGAATATTAATGATTTAAAACAAATGATTAATTAAGTATCTATGTATTAAAAAACTATAAGTACAAAGTTTAGAATGTAACAAGTTTTATTAAAAAGAAATATAAATACTTATATCTAAGTTTAAAATTAACAGAAAAAAAGGTAATAATGATTTTTATGTGAATGATAATCTTTCTTTGATAAGAATGAGTTTTTATCGATAATGGCGTTGCACCCGCGCAACATGCTCACGCCCTAGCCGGGCTGAGGCCGAGTTTGAATTATGATCCAAACTGCACGGAGAAAATAATTCTACTATAGTAACGTAAATAGTGAATGTTAACTATTAATAAAATAAATAATTAAAGAAATCAAAGACTGCAAAAAAGACTATTTAAAAGTAATGCACTAAAAAGACCGAAACGAAATTGAGAATAGAAAAGAAATTTAAAATAACCTGTTAATGAAGTATGTACTGCAGTTTTACAGACTATATTGTGAGCCGAAAGGCTAAATTAAATACCCGCATTAAGTTTAGTAGCAAGCGGGACCTATTAATTTTCTTATTATTAACTGTGTCCCACCTGCTACCAAACTTAATGCGGTTTGTTAACTTATATTCAGCTCATAATTAGGTCTGTTAAACGGAAGTATAGTTTACTATGTTTAAAGTTTATTTTAATTTCGCATTTCTTTTAAATTGTCTTTTTTCCAGTCGAGATTTTAAGTTTTTAATTATTTATTTTATTTTAGACATTTTAGTGACCCTCCACACTCTTTTGAAGAATATCTGTTTAAACCAATTTATTATACCCAATTAAATTCAAACATATATTATCTTATTCATATTTTTGTAATACTCATTGGTTGTTTTTTATCTATTAACATATTCCTATTACGGGACAAAAATCCGCCATTATGTTTTTTTTCCAAACACCTATGTATGGACACTTGGGTTTTAAAGACGAATATAACGAGACTCGACATGTTTAATAGATACGAGGTAAAAATAAATTTACAAAGATTCAAGATACGCGCGAAAAACATAACTGTTCCTTGACAGTTAGGTAACAATGCCATTATCGCTGTCATCTCTTAAAGAAAATGTGATATTAACTTAGAAAACTAGGGTTTTATGCACCACTTAAACAGTTTTGTCTACACGATACATAATTGTTATATTTTTACAATTACAACTAACTGACATGTGAAAACATTCCGTCTAGACAAGTATAGCGTTGATACTGTCTCCCAAAATGGAAAAGCTCAAGCCTAGCAGTGGGAAATTTTTAGACTCATAATATAAGTATTAAAATTATAAGGTTCAGAAATAACTTAGAATAATATGTTAATTTCACTGGTACACAATAAATAAGTTAGTAGTTATAGTGTATACTTGAAATTAGATTTTAATTATTTAAGATTTAATGCGTCGCATGAAGAGAATATGGAGGCGCTCCTTGAAGATGGTAAAGCAATGGCTGGTTCGATATTTGCTGGATTGTTCGTATCAGTTTTTTTAATTGTTATATCGACAGCACTCATCAGCTGGAGCTCAATGAGACAAGTATGTGTTTTTATTAAATATTCCTGTGGTTTATCGATTTCTTTTATATATATATATATATGTATGTCGGAGGGAAGCTATAAATCGGATGATTGTTGTTTGGATTTATAACGCACAATATTGTTTGTTTACATTTTAACTACTTTTAAAATTCTTAATTTAATTTTATTTGATTTGTTATTTGTTTCTATAACTTAAAGATCGTTCTAACCTTATAAAAATTATGAATATTGTAATTTAATAAACGACCAATGAGAGCAGAGCATGTCTTGAGCGGGGTCAAGACGCCCTCTGTACTTCAGTAGTATCTACTTCGGTAGACGGAGGAGTTTTTGTGGCACATTTGAGTGATGTAACGGGTCGAGTTGGACCGTAGAGAATTTTAAAGAAAGTATTGAAGTTGGAAGTATGAGCGGTGCCCTGAAGCCGCTGCTCGATCTAAACTATGTCAAAATGTTGATCGAATCTAAATTAAAAGTGTATAAACTGTGGCCATTGTGTTTTATGCTCGCATTTTATCCTGATGACGCCCACTAAACCTGCAATAACTAAAGGAGATGTCATGAGAACGAGGCCTTCTCCGACATATATATTAGGGCGGGTCAAATTGTATGGAACGATTTTTTTTTATGAAGCGTATAGCAAAAACGTAATCTATAGGTGATTCTGAAAAATTTTGCTCAAGAGACCATAGCTCTAAGTCGGATTTGGAGCCCCCCAAAATTTCAAAATAGAAATTTTTCCATATATACATAGAAAAATTTAATTAAATTCGTCATAAATTCGGATAGAATTATAGTTCTCAATAGTTCTCAATCTGGGCTTGTTTGAAAGGTATTTTTATCACCTTTCAGAATCTGTATTGATACCTGTAGAATAAGTCGTCAATGGCAGCATTGTTCAATTGAACAACTTTGTAACACTGAATAATGACGTTTACGAACACTAAACGTTGCCAAGCTTGCTTTTCCTTCTTCCTTGATCGTTCATCGTGCAATACGCACGCAGTTTGCCAAAATACTTAAATAAAAACTCGGTTAACACAATACCAATATATTTTTAAAAAAAATTTAGTGTGACACAATAAAAGAGTGCAGTGATAATATCAAAGTTATTATGGATAATCAAGAACCATCAACATCGTCTGCGGTATCTTCGCAAATGGAAGCAACAACATCAACAAGTTTTGACTCTAGATTGACTTACGTGCCTCATCACCTAAATTGTAGGTCGAGAATAATATTTAAAAATAAATTTAACTAAAAATATAAAAATAGTGATTTTTGTTGAAACCTTGAAAGTTATGATTTTTCAGATCGATTTTCCTACAAAAAGGTGTTCGAAAACAAAAAAAAATATGGTAATAAAAGTTATTGGAAATTATCTGAACTTTCATAATCTGCAAAAAAAATCTCGAAGTAAATTCAGAATGTATTAGTTAAAAGTTCATTCTAGGCTATTTTTCGACAAAAAATTCCTAATATCTCTACTCAAAATAAAAAAAATATATTGGTATCAATACAGATTCTGAAAGATAATAAAAATACCTTTCATACAAGCCCAGATTGAGAAGTCTACTATAATTCTATCCGATTTTCTAACGAATTTAATTAAATTATTCTATGTATATATAGAAAAATATCTATTTTGAAATTTTGGGGGGCTCCAAATCCGACTTAGAGCTATGGTCTCTTGAGCAAAATTTCTCAGAATCACCTATAGATTACGTTTTTGCTATACGCTTTATCAAAAAACACATATAAATACTTCTTCTTAACACTACATTTTTATACACATACGAGACATACTACATGCCAATTCCGATATAAGGATCTGTAATACACCGACAAATATATACTTAGTGAGATCAAAAAGGTTGCTATTTACCTTTAGATATCGAAACCCATACCCACAGTGCTGGAGATGTTCATGGGAGACGGTATCCACTTGCCATCAAGTGGATGGACCCCGTTTGCCAGTTTGACAAACACTTTGCACATTTCTTTTCATGATCTGCTTTTTTTGTAATCTTAAACAGATACTCGTATCCTATAAGAATGCATTGTAGCATACGGGATGTGCCCATATCCCGTAAAACTTTTGCACGAGTTATGAATTTGCCGTCTTAGTTAAATGTGTTTCTTGTTATATTTTTTTTGCAGATAACAACAATTCGAAATCTTTTCTTACGATCTGTTCTACGTCAGGACATGTCGTGGTTTGATTTGGATACTGAGTTTAATTTGGCTTCACAAATGTCAGAGTGAGTGGGTTTTTCTCTTCTGTCGAGTTATTGTTGTTTATTTTATGAAAAAACAAATTCATTCATTCATAATTAACGCAACGACAAAAGAATGTCCCTAAGCAATCATATCTCATATTATTACTTATATATTAATATAACAGTACTTATCGAAACTGACTATAACTTAGTAACTGGCACCTGGAGGGTAGCTAAAAGACTAATTTGTTAATAGCAGAAAATCTGAATAACTAATTTCATAACTATTTTGGCTGCATCTGTTTTAGTGTTAAACATTTAGGCCGTTACATGCAGTTATGGGGATGGGCTTATTTAAGAATTATTTAAATACTGGGAAATTATTTAAGATGCGACATTGTTAATGCCGTTAAATATAGACATATATAACACGTATGTAGGTACATACACTAATGTGGTCTTAAATAAGGTACATTCGGCCTCAGCTTAAATCTTTAACACTAGCGCAGTTGAAGCCCCTGCATTAAGCATGTTATATTTCTGTACTTTGTTTTCAGGAATTTAGTTAAAATTAAAAATGGAATGGGAGATAAATTGACAGTTGTTTCCAACTTAATGGGCACGACAATTATTTCTTTGGCAACAACTTTTCCCCTGGGATGGGAATTGGCTTTAGCATGTGCTGCTGTTATGCCCTTTTCTATAGCTGCGTCGGTTATGTTGTCTAATGTAAGAGGCACACTTTTTATTTATTTATTTAAAAGATTCTACATTACAAGAGTTTCACCTCTTATCTGCCTGTCTAGTGTTTGTATTACTTACCTTTCAACAACTGAAGATTTAAGACTTGTTTTGATAAATCATTTATAAAATACTAAGTTATTTCTTTAAATCTGTTTAATAAACTTATGTTATCACAAATTTTCCTATAACACATGAACGATCTTAAATTTTTTGAAATGTGAAAAATCTTTGAACTTATAATATGTTTCTGCGTGAATAATATTGAGTGACACTCTCCAATAAAATGTATTAAAATGTTTTACGGTAGTGGTGTGTATTTTGAAACTGGTGAATATACACCAGTTTCAAAATACACTGCTAAAATACAATATCATTTTTTAGTACCAAACAAAATCATCGATTCGTGAGATGGAATCATATAGCCAGGCTGGTAAACAAGCAGAAGAAGTTTTAAAATCAGTTAGGACTATAGTCGGTTTTGCAGGAGAGCGTAAAGAAATAGACAGGTAAATTCACTATCATATTGTTACGACCTGAACGCCGAAAAAGACAAATTCACCTCTGCATTCCCTGAAGATTTTATTACCTTTCCGGCATTTGGACTTCTTTTTTTTACTTTGTGTTTAAAATATTAGAAAAACAGCCCATTGTTTTATGGTAGTCATTAGCCAGGTGTGATTCTAGACAATTCAGTCCACGCGACCGAACAGACATATTGTATTTGTACAGTATAAAGCAATACCCCAATTGACAGATGAGGCAGTCAAGCGATAACCACAAGCGCAGCAAGACGTTTGTACATTCAGTAATCTATTTAGTGACGGACTTTGCTCGTGTTATTGAATTGTGCATTACGTCTGAACTGGTTGTGTACCTGTACCTTTGTTATACGTGTTTGTATAGTCCTAATAATTTCTATAGTAATTCTAATGGCATTTTAATTCGAGTCCTGCAACTCGTAACAATTTTATTACTTCTTTTGCACTTATTTACTTTTGTGTGTATGTGCCTATGTAGGCATATAGGGAGTTTGTTAACTTTTTTAGTTCGCAACATTTGTAGCTAGGGCCTAATTAGTTTACTAGGTTACGGGTTATACTCAGTAAATTGAAACAAGTGCTAGTATAATACTAATGTTGTTTTAATTTTTTTATGTCAATTATAGATATAAAACCCTATTGGAGCCCGCGGAACGTTACGGCAAGAAACGAGGCTTTTACAATGGGATTGGAAATGCTTTCAATTGGATATTAACATATTCCCTTAATGCTATTGGTATTTCCTACGGTACAAGGCTTTTTATAGCCGACTTAGATAAATCCGATGATGAAAGGCGTTACATCGTTGGGATTGTATTCAGTGTAAGTAATGGGAAAATAATGCTAATATATATTAAAGCTACTGTACTTTCATTAGCATAAAATTAATCACAAACAATATTAACAATATATTATTATTTAATTACTTGAAATATTTACGTTGAAAATTAGAACTCGTGTATTGCCTGCTCTTATAACACTTTCGAACTTTCAATCTTTTTCACAGATTTTGATGTCTGCCTATATGTCAGTACAATCAATTACATTGTGTGTGCCACACATGGAAACCTTCGCTGCGGCACGAGGCGCTGCTGCAAGCATATTCCCTTTACTTGAAAGAGTACCAAAGATCGATTCTCTAAGTACAGAAGGTCTGTCACCGCGCAGAGTGATCGGTGAACTAAAATTAGAAGATGTTCATTTTAGCTACCCGTCTCGGCCTGATATTAAGGTATATCACTGTTATCTTTATTTAGGAATATCAATTTGTGATCACCAAAGAATTAATCAACTTTTGCTAATTATAGTATGAATCGTGGTGAGTATTTTCCACTACTACTCTTCCAACTTTAAACATAAGCGTGAGCAGAGTTCTTCATAGGCTAAGATCCCGCTATACAACAACTTTCACCGAGTGCTAATTTGATGAAACCTAATATATATATATATATATATATTTAAAGGTGTCAATAAATATATTGCATATGGGTTGCCTAAAAAAAATCAGTCCAGTATATGATTAATTAACAATTTAAAAAATAATAATTTAACATTTCACCGGTTTGTTTGTTAAACAAATTCTATACTAATCGAAAGTATGAAGCCCATAGAACATGCATATGTTAGGTTGCCTATTCTTTTCCGGTCACAACTCTCGGGTAGCCGGGTATAATCCTTTTCATGTTCAAGATCAAATAGCATGCGCACTCTCTTTCTTTAAATGGACGGAATAACATTTGCATATTCTATGGGCTACATACTTTCGATTGGTATAGAATTTGTTTAATAAACAAACCGGTGAAATTATATTTTTTTATTATTAATTAATCGTATACTGGACTGAATTTTTTTAGGCAACCCATATGCAATATATTTATTGACACATTAAATTAATTATAAAATAGGTTTCATCAAATAAGCATCTCGGTGAAGGTCGTTGTATAGCGGGATCCTATACTATCAATTTAGTCCGTAAAATAAGATTGCAATTGCGGAGGATGTCTCGAGTGACTTTTTTATATACATAAGCTCATAAACCCCACTATATTGTAATATGTCTCTACACCACGTTTTTTCCGCTTTTTGAATCAAGAATGCTTTTTTCATACTACTTGACTTTTCCCCGCAGCTACGCCGCGGGTCAAAGCCTAGTATCTAGGTAGCTCTAGGTAGCCCTAGTAGGTAGATCAATTCTACTTATATAAAAACTTACTTAGGTGATTATTTCTCTTATATTACTTCCTTGAAAACTAAATGATTGTTTGACTTTGTTTTATCTTTACTTGGTCCTCAGGAGTCTCTCAGAGAACGCTTTAAGCATATTGGAATTATGATAGTCGCCTGCCAATATATTTTTTATAACATAAGTGTCTACAATTTTAGGATGTTCGTAATTTCAAAACCACGCATAATAATGATTAAACCACTAGACTCCACAAACCGTCTATATTACTTGTAAAACGTTACTTTCAGGTCTTAAAAGGTTTTTCGCTTCACGTGAAACCAGGAGAGAGTGTTGCATTAGTTGGTTCATCTGGATGTGGAAAATCCACAATACTGCAGCTTTTACAGCGACTTTACGAACCTCTATCGGGATGTGTGAAACTTGACAACAGAGATATTAAATCCCTCAATACAGGATGGCTGCGATCTTCGTTTGGTAAGTTCAAAAGTTTCGTTTTAGCTATTCGGCCATGGAAATTTAAATCAATAAATCGGTTATAGGCCGGATGGAATGTGACTTATTCTCTAGAGAATGGGAAGGCCGCTTGTGTGGGACGCGACATGAGTTGACATTCTAGTGGCATCACATCTTCGAGTGACCTGGCAACGCTGCTTCAACAGCTGAAGATCTCAAATGGCGCAAATATGGAACCCTAGGAATGGTTTACATATTTGTGCCGTTTGAAGTTGAAACTTCGTAGGTCCGTGGAGTCCATCGGCCAAGGCTTTCTTCAAAGAAATTTATAAGAAATTCTTTGATCAGAAGGCGGGTTCGTTCATATTTCGCGTAACGAATCATTATTGGCATACAGCGTAGCAATGCAGCCAGCCTTCTAGGCACGCTTCCCTCTGGCAGCGATTTGTTACATACTTTATATTAATTTGTTTATAATTTAGTTTATTTTTATTTGAAATTTAATTTAATGTTTTCATTCTTTCCTCTTTTCTTTCTGCTTATTGAATTTTCAGGTGTTGTCGGTCAAGAACCAGTTCTCTTCCAAGGTACTATATATAATAATATCGCAATTGGCTGTCCGGAGGCTTCAAGAGAAGATGTTCGTAGGGTGGCAGAGATGGCGTACGCTCATGATTTCATTTTAAATTTGCCAAATGTAAGTCATATGTATTTGGTGGAAACATGCTACTTCGATTGCGTAAATTTTGGTGACCATTTTATTTCATAAAGTAAGCTAGATTTATTGCTGTTTTTAGTTTTGTTTGACATTCATTTTCTCGAAATACCTACTGCAGATAAGAGATTTAACATCGCCATATAGCGTGGCAACGCAGCCAACATTCTGGGCGTGTCTCCTACATAGTAATCATACAAGCTTTTGTAATAGATCTCGTTTACAAGACAGTACTTGTACATACGTGTTGTAGTTAAAGCTATATATAAGTCTAATATTATTATTATTGATAGCATAAACTAGATTCAAGACGAAACAACGAAAACATGGTTGTATTTCTAGGGTTATGACACAGTTATAGGCGAACGTGGTGCGTCACTCTCCGGCGGTCAAAAGCAGCGCATAGCTATAGCCAGATCCCTTCTTCGAGAACCAGCTGTTCTTTTACTAGACGAAGCCACTTCAGCGCTGGATTCACAATCTGAAAGACAAGTTCAAGCTGCTTTGGACAGAGCTAGTAAAGGGAGAACAACTTTAACAGTATCACACAGGTAACATACAATGACTACTACCGCAATGTGTTTAAGTTATGGATATAGACTGTGGGCACAACTTTTTCGTCACACAAGTGAGTTGTATTACTTATGTGACGTTATGAAGTATTGAAAATGTAAAATATGTTTTATGTAAAATATAATCAGGCCCGAATAAATTCACTGCTTCTATTTATCAACTATATATAATTACGGATGGAGAAATTTCTTTAGTAAATATATAAATACTAATCTTGTTAACATTTCAGATTGTCAACAATAGTTAACGCAGATAGAATTATTTGTATGGACCAAGGCTGTATAGTGGAAGAGGGCACTCATGACGAACTAATGCAAGCTAAAGGCGAGTTGTTCTTATAAAATTAAAAATGTTATGTATATTGATTTGGGTGACACAAAATACGATTTTTTTAATCTCGAGTGAAAAAATGTTAGTTTTTGATGTTTTGACACCCACAAGAGGACAACTCAAAAAAAATTACAGAGGTAGGTCCAAATTTTTTAAGATTTTAAAAATCGCCTTGATCGACTTTTAGGGTTTTTTCGAGCGAGTAATAATGTGAATTTTTTAAAATATGAGCGACCTTTTTAAACTGAATCTTTCAGAAACTTATTATTTTTTGGGTCTATAAAATTAATACCGTAACGAAAAAAATATTTGAACAGAAAAAAACAGTTTTTGGCGATTTTTGAAATCTTAGCAATTTGGAGCGACCTCTTAATTTTTTTGAGTTGTCTTTTGGAAATAGTTCTTAAAACAAAAAAAACTTACATTTCTTCACTTCAGACTCAAAAAAAGTCGTTTTTTTGTGCCACCCTAATGTTGATTGTAGTAGATATATTTAACAACCAGCAACCATTTACGAATATAGTATCAATTACAAATTTTCCCTTTCTAGTGGTTCTCTGCATTTTCCACCATGTAGAATTACTGACCTTTTCTTTGTGTCGTAACTTGAATTCCAATCTACGCATCTAAAAATAAATGCACCCGAACCTGCAAATGAACCTGTATCTAAATATTTGCAATAAGGTGTTATGACCATAACTGAAACCATGAGCTGTTTTAGGATTCAATCTAAACTATCATCAACATGCAAGATGATACTCGCATGTTACCTAGTGTTTTCGATTGACTTTGATATTCTTGAATGATGATGTTATTTCATTTCAGCCGCATGAAAATTTTTGAGCGCACCACTAAGGGCGCGTTCCCACTTTGTCGTGACGAGAGATAATCGCGTAGTTTTAAGTATCGTGGCTTTTATGTTTAAATGGAGATGTTTACATGTAGAACGACACGATTTACTGTCATCTACGTCATTTTTTGCAGTGACGACAGATTGTCATGACAGTAGGAAGGGCTAGCACGACAGTCGTACAACGATAATAAATCATTTTGAATAAATAATGACGCCAAATCTATCGTAGCCACGATATATTCTTTTCAAAACGTTATACATTATTGAAATTTCATCTTCGTCCATTGAACTCAGGAGCATAAATGCACTACTCATCTCCAAAAGATCGTAGAGCCGACTGTAGATTTGTAGCTTGCTAATGATGTGTAAATGACAAAGCGACTACCGTGAAACGATAAAATATCGTCGCGATCCAATCGAAACAGATTATATAGTCGCTAAACGATAAAAAATGTTGACGACAAACAATCGTTATGATGGGAACAGCTAGAGACGACAGTCGTCTAACGATAAATTAATCGTTACGACATAGCGGGAACGCGCACTCACGTAATAAAATCTGTCGATACAGAACACTGATGTTTCAATCAGAGATGCATCTCACAAATATTACTACTAGTTGTTAAGTATATGTAATCGAATATCAAATTAAATAATAATTACGTTCAATAAGTCGTCGTATCATTTTGTACTCTACTCTCGAAGTCGTCGAATCTAGCCTCCCGCAGCAGGCAGATGCGCCATGGGCTCTCGCTTAGTGGTCGCCCCATATAGCGGGTAATCAACATCGACGACAAATTCCCACAAATGACTTCGTGGTAAATATACCACAGACATTATTAAAATAATTGACGCCAAAGACATTTTAATTTAAACTCAGATATTCCTTATAAAAAAATAATGTACAGTCATTATTTATAGGGTTTTTCTACAAATTAGCAACAACTGGTAAAGAGGAAACTTTAGAGGAATCTCATGTGGAACCAATTGAAGAGAAAATAAGCAAGGAACCAGTAGCAATTACTAAACCTGACGTAAAGAGAATGTCCACAAGAAGAGTTTACAAACATCATTCTCATGGTAATTCCAATTGTGGAAACAAAGACATATACTAAATAAAATATACTAAGTCTTCTTTATACTAAATAAAAATTATAACTGATCGTAGTATATAACAGCCTACAAATTACAGAATCTCACAAATGGATGACACCTCGGGGGTCCGTGTCTTCAGTTATGTCCACTGGGTTCCAAAATTTTGTTTGTGATGCTGAAGTTGTTGCTGAGGAAGAAGAACAGAAGAGCGACGAAGATGACGTAAGTCTGCTAACAATAATTTTAAACTGAACTTTCAGACGTTTATCTAAGTAACTGCTACTGTGGTTGTGAATATTGTTCTTCAGTAAAATAATTTTAAGGGCCGCTTGCATAGCGAACGCCTTTAAATAAAATTACTTAATCATATTAAACTGCCTAAATACGTTTTACACAAAACGTATTGAGTTTTTAAACATATTTAGCGGCAAATTTTGCGTTGTGCATGATGCTAATTCCATTTAAGGGTGTTAAATACGTTTTGCGTCTCTTAAATAACTTTAAGCCAACTTATGCAAGCGGCCCTAACTGTACTATATACTATAGAACTACTTATTCTAAAAAGAAATAGTCCGTTCCTTGTTATTATATAAAATGTAAAATTAAACATTCTTAACGTGATAAATAGTATTTTATAAAAACTACAATCAATAATATTTCAAGAACCACAAACTACAAACCATGTGTGTCTTAATCTTCCATAAAATTGTAATTTAAACCGAAATATTTTTTCAAAATCAATTATTTTTGACTTACACCATTTCGTTTTTTGGGGGAAACTGGAGTCAATGTACTGTATTACCATCGCAATGGTCACAGCCTATAGTGTAGCACACGTCTAAAGGCGACGGTAATTCCAAGCCATTGTAGGCGAGTCCCGTATGTCCGCTTGCCTGAACCAGGCAATAAAAAACTAAGTTAAATCCTATTATTTTAAAATGTTGTTCACATTATGTTGAGAATGAATCTTCAGCGTTTCGTCGCCCCACGATCATAGTTGTTTTAAACCAAGTAATTTTTAACACGCGTCATATTCTACACGGCATAAAAAAATCAGCACGTTTTTCAGGCATTGTTAAGGTGACAATAAATTTGACACGAACAGATGTTTGAATGGGGAAAAATATTGCGTGTCTTTACAAGAAATGTCGCGACAACCGCGTAAAATTGGCCTCGTGACCACAGATGATATTTTTCAACAGATGAACATTGGACATATTGAAATACTCTCGCTCCAAGAAATACACGCGATGTCATGGCTACATACACAACGCGACGAACCTAATACATTGGCCTTATAATAAATAAATCTTACAAATAAAACCTTCAAAATAAATAAACTAAACTATACTATAAATAAAGCGATACTTACAAAGTATGTTAGATAATTAATAAATGTTGATTATTTTAAATTTGGTTAGTTTGTATAATTATGGAAATTAAATTATTGATTTGTGTTCTACAACAGGAAATAAAGTCAATCAGTAATTGGGAACTCCTAAAGCTTAATTCTCCAGAATGGTTGCTAATGTTTATTGGTTCGGTGGCTGCATTTATTCAAGGTGCCTGCTTTCCCATGTTTGCACTCATATTTGGATACACAAGTGGCGTAAGTAAATAGAATTTGTTAATAATAACACTGGTCAACGAAATTTTGTTATAAGAAAGATGCTTTCATTATTTTAGAACAATCTAACTATCCTCATTGTAACGGACACAACGTTCAATCGAGAATGAAAAGAAGGTTTTTTTTATTTTTAGGATTTGAAAGTTAGCCGTTGAACGCTGGAGAAAAATTGAATGTAATATATATAGGGATACGTGCCATACGTATCCCACTGTCGGTAGTCGCGGGCAAATGCCTCGGGTCAATACCGAGTGAAGTTCGTGCATTCGATTACTCTATATACTTACATTAAATACATGCTCTAATTTATTGTTAAAAACACACATAAGTGCACAAAAATTTACATATTTTAATGTACTTCTATTTACTATTTACATTTTTATTTCTTTGTTTTTTATAGACACCGAGTCTGTCAGTTCACCAACGAAATCTAATGTTAACACTCATTACAAGACCGTATTGTTTAAAATTTAGTCAGGTCTAGTTTTTGTGCTACAGCTACTAGCCGTAAAATTGAATAATATGATATATGCCCTTTGACCTGCATTTTTGAATACGGACTATTTTTACTTAAACGACGTACTTGTATTTACTTTCCAGAATTACAGATTCTTAAACAATTTCAAGAAAGTGTACAAATGATCTAGACAGGTTTTGTTACATTTATAGCGACATTATCTTTTAAATATACCATATTTTCTGTTAAATACTTTTACACAGTTCGATTCGACCAAATAAGAAAATTAGTGTAGGCACGTTCGTACACTCTATGCGACCTTTCCATTATGCGTGACCTCGCACTTGTCCCATATTTTATTTACCTCTATAACGCAATTTAGTACACGCGCTCGCACAATAAGTTGTAATATGAAAACTACCTTTCTTGTATGAATGACATTACTTTTTCAGATATACATATTAACCGACCATAACAAGATTGTCTATCTGGCAGACTTTTATTCTGGCATGTTCTTGATAGTTGCGACAGTGGCTGGTGTATCCATGTGTATTCAAGGAACAAGTTTCACTAGTTCAGGACTTAAAATGACAACCCGTCTACGTCATCAATACTTCTCAGCGCTTTTGAATCAAGTAAGTTTTATGTCTTAAGCTGAAATAATATATGTTAGGTATATATAAAACTCTCGTGTCGCGGTGTTTGTAGTTAAACTCCACCGAAACGGCCTGACCGATTCTCATATATTTTTTTGTGCATATTGTGTAGGTCTGAGAATCGGACAACATTTATTTTCCATCCAAATGTTAAGGGTAGTCCACCCCTATTTTTTTATTATTTTTAGAATAATTTTAATGTTTTTATGATACAGCATTAAAAAATACATACAACCCTAAATTCTTAACACTCTACGATCAAGCCCTATTTTTTATTTATTATTATAAACTTTAATGCTGTCGGCATATCGATTGAAGCTTTTCCGGCCAGGACGACGTCTGCCGAGACAGTAGTAATATTACAAAATTCTAAAAATGCCCCGATTTCGATGCGGTTTTCGCTAATCCTCAACAAATACTAAAACTTAAAATCGTGTCTACTTTCATTGCGGGAATACTGCGGGAACTCACCTCAAGCGTGGACGAAGTCGCGGGAATATCCTAGTTATTTATATAATTATACTTTCAATTAATACAATAACTAAAATCCTCAAGTCCTGATTTCATAGATAATAAATATAAATATAAGTCATTATATATAACCAAGTGAATAAATAATCTACAAGTACCTAAATCAGTAAAATTGATCAATGAAAACTTAAATGCAGCTATACAAACCTGTGTATGGTATTTAAAAATTGTGAATGTGTAAAATAAACACCATGGTTTATTATAATGTATAATTTTAGGAAATAGGATTTTTTGATAAGCCATCAAACACAGTAGGAGCAATTTGCGCTAGATTGAGTGGGGACGCAGCAGAAGTACAAGATGCAACGGGCCTTATGGTTGGATTAATATTACAAGGCTTCAGTTCAGTATTCATAGGAGTCGTTATGTCGCTCTTCTTTGATTGGAAATTAGCATTAGTATCTGTTGTATTCCTACCAATTGTAAGTAATATTCTTATTGCATTTTTAAGTTCGAAAGCTCATGTTTTTATCTTTCATGTTAACATTGCTAAAGCTTTTTTGTCGATGTGGAGGAACTTACCATGGAAACTAACAATCATATAGATACAAAAAACACGGTTAGGACTAGGTACTGTGGACCTCTGTAAAGGCAATTTACTCACTGAACCAATTGTGGTGTTTTTTCCAAATGCTCAACTCTCGGGTTATGGACTAGCTTACGGTTTCTAGACGACCCCCAAGCAGGAGGCGACCTCCTTAATAGAATAAAATAATTAATGCGCGTAATGTGCCAGGTTATTTGCAAGCAATTTTAAGACATGGTTTTCATCTAAGTAAAGAAGAACGAAGATGTGTGGAAAAGAGCAATAAAGCAAGCAGGATAAATAACTGGTTTCTTTAGCTTACTACCAATTTATGCTTGGAAAATTCCATACAAGCAATTTTCCAACCTACCTTCTACCAACGGTAAGTTAAAAAATGGATAGTAAAATACAGAAAAACAAAAAGAGAAGTGTACTATGTACAGTTCTTCGTTACATATTTTTTTAACAAAAATACCACTCCTCCCCGCTCTGTTTCTCTCCGCTTCGATGAAAACCAGACATAAACTACTCAGAAGCACTGACGCAGCTTTTCCATATCCCGCGTATCGTTGCTATAATAAACTATATTATAGCAACGATAGATTGAACAATTAGATGTATGCAATAAAATGTCGTTTCCTTTAACAGATGGTAGGAAGTATTTGGCTTGAAGGAATAGTCTCACAAAACTCCCAAATAATTGAACGAGCGGAAATGGAATCAGCTACATCTATAGCAACAGAAGCTATATTGAGCATCAAAACTGTTCAGAGTTTAGGTATACATTCAATTATTTACGTATTATTTTTTGTGTGTGGTAGAGCCGTCCTGATTACAGCTCTGAGGGCCGGCTCGGTCGGTGTGATACCACGCTGTCACAGAATATCGACATAAACGGTAAGCTTTAAGCTAATCGTATTTCATGTGAGGAGTGAGTGATCCGAAGACCCACTTGTCCATCCCCTTCGCCTAACTTCCCTTCTATCCCACTTCTCCTGTCTGATCTCTCTATCTATCCTATTTCACCCATTTTATCCCATCCTAAAGACTGGTTGTTGCGGCAGCCCTGGGTTTGATGATAACAATGGATTAAGTCAAGTTTGTAGAAAAGGAAGTGTTGGGCAATTTAGGTGGGTAAGTGAGATTGAGCACGCACTTAATATAAAACTAACTATAAATTACAAACCATATTATGAACTATATAAAAACTAAAACTAAATAAAAAAGGGGAAAAACGTCTAAAGGTCCCAAACTACTGTCATGTACCCGGAACGTTCCCAAAAGGCTGTCGGCGTTACCACGTTGTATAGCAATGCCTAGTCTTTGCGCAAAATAGACGCCAGCCTTCTGGTCGCGTGTGACGTCTACCTGACGATTTATTAGTGATATCATAATGAATGACTGCCGTGCTTGCGAAAGGAGATTGCGCCGTCAGATTTGAAAAGGAGTTTAAATATGTTAGAAAAAGTTTGATTAGATCGAAAGGAGGTTTACACGGGTACCATTGGCAACGTGTTTTTTTTTCAACTGATGGCTGCAATGCCGTTCATGCATTGATTTTGCCAATGTCGTGTGAATAGAAAAGCCAGGTGAAAAATTTTTACTAAATAATAAGCAATTTGGCCGGTAAATTTAAAAGAAAATTCTGCGAATCTAAAACAATATAATAAACATATTTACTACAAACATACTTAAAACAAAACATAAGAGCAAAGGACAAAACAACATAACAACATAACTTTAACTTCGAAACAATCTAAGTATAATATATATATATATACTATACAATCCATATAATTATATGAATATATATATATATACATGCATATGTAATATACAAAGTATTATAAGATAATATTATTCACAGTCAAGAATTTGCAACGAATATATACAAATGACTTATGCGATAAAGTTAAGAGAACACTAATATTAACAGGAAGAGTGTCATAAAAGGGAGTAACAGTTTTACGGCAGTGGAAAATAGTACATTATGGTACTAGTGTGTAACATTGGTGATTACCGCCGAGGCGCCATTGAGACTCGAGCCGTAGGCGAGGGTCTTAAGAGAGCCGAGGACGGTAAT
Organism: Dendrolimus punctatus; assembly: GCA_012273795.1. Classification (NCBI taxonomy): domain Eukaryota; kingdom Metazoa; phylum Arthropoda; class Insecta; order Lepidoptera; family Lasiocampidae; genus Dendrolimus; species Dendrolimus punctatus. Next base: position 9,579,022 of record CM022533.1, on the reverse strand, counting down.
CATCAATACACATGTGTATCATACGACGTTTTTCAACACACTTGTGAATAAACAACAAAAACTCATTTTATTTAGTAGATAAAATAGATATTTTTCCTTTGAGTTTTCAGGTAGTAAACTTTCCATAACGTTAAGGGCTTCACATCTTACATCGGGCGGTGTACAACATATATCATTTTCTTCGTAACTAGTACTTGTAGACATTTTAATTAATAAATAACTATAATTTCAACAGTGAAAACGAGTTGTGTGTGGCGGGAAAAAATAATCAGATTTCCTATGCGCGCGCATTGCGATCGGCCACAGACTAAAGGGATGAGTTTTTTTTTCCGCGCATAGGGTTTGCGCCTATTCTGCCACGTACAAAATGGGGAATTTAAAGTTCCTTTTATTACAGTGAAAAAAAAGTTATATATGAGTGAAAGTTTTATTTATTAAACACGTACGAGTTAAAATTATCTATTTAAATTAGAAGTTGCATGAAATGAGCAAGCAATAGGAACATTAATTTATTTGTTCTATAGAACACGATCTTTGTTTTTATTAAAACTTTTGTAACAACAAAGCAACTCATACAATAAAATTTTAAAAAAATCTATAACTCACTAGTGATTTATTTTTTTACTCACAGTTTGATTATGGGTGTCATTCTGGGCCTAATTGCGGTGACCATAGAGCCACTTTATTAGCAAGTGTGTTGAAAAGATATGTTCTATACAACCTTCGCACAGGCCAGGCCACACTCATACAAAGAACTATCACGATGGCAACGTGTTGTTCCATGAGTTAGGCCGTCTACCTATCTGCCAGCACCACAATAAATAAAAAACTTAGACCATTAATGTACAGTCGGAGCCTACGTTAGCAAAAACTTTAATTGAAGTGAAGAATTTTTTAAATAAAATTGTACGCGTAAACTTGTTGTGCACGTCTGCGTAATTGTAATATAGTGCAGCGTGATCGACATCCTATTCCAAAATTGGCATCCTTTAGCCGCCCTCACTTTTAGAGTCTAAGATTTCATCTTTCTATAAATGTTCTAAGATCATTTATTACAATTATTAAAACCGTATGATATAAATCTATTAATGCACCATTTATTGTTACACAATATATAGCTAATAATAAATTTTTCATAATAAAACATTATGTAATTTTGGTAAGAACTATCATTTAAGTGTAGCAAAGTAGCAAGTACAAAAGCTCAAATCTATTAGAAATAAATGATGACCTAAATATGTTTTGTAATGATGCTTAGCTTATAGAATTTATGCAATATTGTTCATAGTCCAAAAAAGAGCACATGTTACTGGGCGGCTATTGGAATTATGGAATGAATGAATTTTTGCCTATATATTACCAATTACCTGTATCTTACCATCGACACTACCGATGTGCGAAACCGGCTAGTCAATCGAGGACAAATCACGTGTATATTGTAAATTCCCATAGAACATCGACGCCTGAGCGCAGTGCTGGGACCTACATGATTTTAAAATATAAAAATACATGATTTAAATAGCCTCTGTGGTGTAGTTTGTGTAATTTACTTTGTTTTGTACATTTGAGGACGACCTCAGAGTTGGTCATTGTATTTCACCTGATACTAGGACTTAATCTGCTTAGCTTAAAAATGTGAATTTGTTTGTGTCCACTAAAAAATTCAATATATTTTTCAGGCTTGGAATCAGTATTCCTGAAAAAGTTTGAAAAGAGTCTTTCAAATGCTACCAAAGCAGTCGCTAATAAGACCAAATGGCGAGGACTCGTATTCGGTTCAGGCATCTACGTACCGTTTTTATCTTATTGCACTGCTACTGTGTATGGTGCTTATTTGGTATCAAAAGGACAACTGGAATACAAAATTGAGTTGCTGTACGTTAACATACATTTTTAGAGTCCTATAGTTAAGTAGCAAAACGGACCCCTTATAATTACTTCTTAATTTTTCATTAAAATCCTGTTTATACTACCCGACCAAAAACCTGCCACTTATAGATTTCTGCTTTCCCATATCAATGTAACAGACTGTATTCCTTCTGCCACTTTTATCCAAGGTAAATTTGGCAGGATTCTTACTTTAAACCCTGGAGACAAATGGCATTAGCGTTAACCGAATATCATAAGAAATGTATGGGAATTACATAACGTTACAGTAAGTATTATTGTTGTTAAAGCACATCACTAACCATCTCATCGATATTAATCGACACATCACTATTCTCGGCCATTTTTTTTTTGTGAGGACGCGCGCGCATGTAACACATAGTGCAAAAGAGTATAAAAAATTAAGGTAAAGACAATCCCCAACAATTGTATTCCCATACATTTCATTCTTTTCCCTTGACCACTAATATCACTAGTCTACAAAGCCATTAATTTTGTAATGGAGATGTCCTGATGATGTTTTCCTTTACAGTCAGCACAATACACAACGTAAACATATGCAAAATAGGTTAGTCTTTTTCTTTCTTACAAACACAAATTTAATAACAGGTTTGCTAACATAAACTTTGAATCTTATTCTAGCAGTAAATATATTTTTTTCTTCAGCCAATCAATGTCGTGGCGTGGCGCTATCCAGCAATTATCTCTGTCTACACCATGTAAAAATGAATCTAAGGCAAGCCCCTGCCAGTGTAGGACTATTGTAGGAAATGAGAACAAAAAGTACCGGGCTATTGTTGTGAACTGCTAGTGGTACTAGGGGACTGGGAATATGCGGTCTGTGGTGTCTGCCTGTCGCAATGTTCGAGGAACATGGAAAAATGGGCAGACGGTGACTCGTCGTTCCCTGTATGGACCCCAAAGATGACATAGAAGACAGGGGGTAACATGGGTGTGAGTGGCTAAGGGGTGTAGAGAGGTGGGCTGCAGGTGTATAGAAAGTGTGTCTGCCCATTGTTATTATTTTTAAAGTCATGGGAATATATTTTTTTGCTTCAGAGTTACAGAGGCTGTAATGTACGGAGCTTACATGTTAGCACAATCATTAACGTATGTTCCTAGTTTTAATTCTGCCAAAAGTAGTGCGGCGAGAATTGTATCTGTAATAAAAAGGCAGCCTAAAATTAAAACGGAAGATAACATTAAAGATGTCCCTAACTGGGTAAGTGCTTACTATTTATTATACATATCTACTGAGTAATAAAACGTACTTGCAGAGCAAAAATATAGATAGATGCGTAACACTTTATTCTTAACTGAGCTAACAATTACAAAACTGCTTAATTTTTTTTTATATGCGGTATTATCGCTAAAAGCGATATATTCCAAGAAATCTAACTTTAAAGAATTTCTTAAGTAATCTGGCGATGTAGCTAGAGTAGAGAGTGATATAGTACTGATCAATTCAAATGAATAATTATGTACATACTTAAATCAATTTATACATTTAATACATAATTATCATTCTTGTGTATGTATCAAATGTATAAATGGTTATTTTTTCTTTACAACGAATGTTAGTTAGAACTGCTAAGTTGACATTAGTACTACTGTTATAGGTCGCTTCTGGTAGCTTCGCTGTTAAAGAAGTAGAATTTAACTATCCCTCAAGGCCGAATCAACCAATTTTAAGAGGAATAAACCTAAAAGTAGAGGCGGGTAAAACGGTGGCTTTGGTGGGAGCATCAGGATGTGGCAAATCCACAATTTTGCAATTAATCCAGCGATTCTACGATCCTACCACCGGAAATATTGTAAGTTTATCATTACATATAGTCATATTGAGATAAAATATATTATGTCATAAATCTATAAAAGGTCGAGTTTGTAAAATGCGTTAAAAATGTAAAAAATCAGGGGTTCTAATTCGGACCAGCAGATTCGGTAAATGCAATTTTTTGAATCTGTTAGAGCAGTGGTTATCTATTAAGGCAGGTATGCCTTTGTACGTAGGTCAACAGATACGTAGATACACATAGGAGCGTAACAGTACATGGAATTTTGAACTTTGCACTAGTAGTTTAAAGTGTAATTTGAGCGATTGAATTTATATGAATAAGGGTCAAAATGTCTAAGAATAAAGACGTCTACAATATAAAAGAAATGCAAAAATGTGTGTGTGTGCAGTTCACTTGTCTAAGCTGAGCTCTGAACTTTCACTTCTAATGCGTGTAAACGGTACACACACATTTTTTTGGGACCATCTGCGCCGTCGTTGCAACTCTGTAATAATCACATCGTCGTCATGGCAAATCATGCGAAATTTCGTTGGCTTACACTAGAAACATTTTAAAAATGTTCATTATCTTTCCTCTAATGGTCATCTGTGATAGTTATACAGATGTAGGCCGTTTGACGCAGATATAATTATGGCGATGTTTATTATCCCCATAAATTGGTAATGTGCTGGAACCCTGTCAAATTAACATTCATGTGTCGTCATCCGCAGCTCGATATGTACGCGTACTCGCCGGCCAGTGATGCTAACAGTACTGAGTGTTCGGCTACAGTTACGTCACCAAAATGGCGGCCAGGCGCAATAGCAATTTGCGGGAATAAGATAATGCTGTATTTGAGATGCGACATTATTAATTACGTTAAAAGTTGACCGGATAACGTAAATATTTGTAATATGTTCACTAATGTGGATTGCGTTAACGGCTTTATTGTTTAATGGCTTAAATAAGACGCATTGGACCATATTCTAACGGTCTTATTTATATTGTGTTAGTTTGTAGCTCTCTTTGAGGTTGTTAAAGAAATCTACAAACATACTCTAAGTCAATATGAATAAGACCGTAAATCTCTAATTCCTCCTCTTCACAATCGGCCATTATCGTTACTCGTTGATTGTCTGTAATCGGTAAGATAATCGTCACGATCGTCGTACAAGCATCCATACGATCGTCCGTCTAGGCGCGTGCACTCCTACTACATGCGAATTCTCTTTGATGCGTGCCCGAAAAACGAACAATTCACCAATGGCTGTGATCACGATGGCGTTTAAGGACGAGTAGTCCTCTACACGATCGCACTCACGTGTAATCGTTTGAAGAGGAGCATAATAAGGCGCAGCATAAGAAAATAAGAAAACGAAAACATAAGTAGAATATTTCCTTTTTCGAATAAGTACAATAAAAGTGACAGCCAGTTGACATTTCTTTGTGAAATACACTTCAGTTTTCAAAATATAATCTTTTATTACTATTACAACTATTGTGCTTATTAATATTTAAAATGGGTCAAATTATGGGAACATACAATACTAGACATCTAGAATTAAATATGGGTGACAAACCCACTTTCGATAAGAATGCTGGATTCAGCTTTACTAGGCGCGAACGCCAGATGTTGGTTTGCGAAGATCACTTAATATCAGCGAGAATTCCACCTCAGTTTAGAGATTACTGCGCGCATTTTTTGATGGATTACCAAGTTTGTCGGTACAAGCATATGCCTTTTTTATATCGTTGTGCACATGAGAAACATGCATATCTCAATTGTGAACAAGGCGACTACGTTCTTAGGATGAAAGAATTCGAAAGGGAGCGCAGGTTAAGGGCGCGAGAGATAAGACTCAAGGAAGGCAAGAAGCCACCGCCTACTCCTGTGAAACCAAAACCCAAAGAAAAGGAATGCTAGGACCTTTTATTTAGTGTTAACTCGTTTCTAATATGTTTATTTTTAATTAATAAAATATATTCCGTCAAATAATTCTAGTTTGATACTCCAGTAGTAACTGATAATTAGTATATCATGCTCCCCCATAGAAATAACAGCACAGTAAATAATAATCAATCGATTTTGATTATTATGAATTATACTAACTGCAGTCCCAATTTGTGGATAATATTCTATTTTATCATATTTTTACTAGTTTAAAATTTGAAATAAAGTATATAAATATATGTAAAATGTAATTTAATAATATTAACCTATAAATTTCCCATTGCTGGGTTCGGGTCTCACATTATTGGGGAACGAATAGTATATCCGCCACGCTTGTCCAAGTCGGCTTTGTAGGTTTCAGTTATCTCGATGTAGGTTGGATCACGATGTTTACCTTCACTGTTGTTAGCACGTGGTAATTATAAAAATATGCACATTCGGTCAGAAAACAGCTTAAGTGGTGCATGCGTTCCGGCCAGTTCGAACCCGCGCCTTATAAGTTTGGGCCGCGTGCGCTAGACATTACGCTACCAGGACTTAAATTTATGAATATTCTTACAAATAAAAATATAAGTCTAAATCTGTTATTTCTATAAACTGTAGGAGCTAGACGACCGCGACATCCGATACGGTCTCACACTGCCAAGGTTACGGAGACAACTTGGAGTGGTTCAGCAGGAGCCTGTACTCTTCGATCGTACAATTGCGGAGAATATCGCTTACGGCGATAATAACCGTAAAGTATCCATGAACGAGATTATAGCCGCCGCAAAAGCAGCTAACATTCACAGTTTTATAGTTTCCCTATCCAAGGTAAGGCTCGTTATTATCTATCTTCTCTTCTTTTTAAAAATGAATGTTTGTCTGTATATCCTTTATAGCAGTGTTTTTCAACCTGTGGGTCGCGACCGCTCGGGGGTCGCAGAGCCTTGCTCGGGGGGTCGCCGACAAAAGGAAAAATTATTTAAGTTTTCCCTTTTGTCGGCGACCCCCAATTTAAGTGTATATCTCGTACACCTAAGTACGCCACTACGTTACGTACTTTCTACGCTCAGTAGCTTTTTGTAGATCATGGTTCTAATAATGAATATAGGTCCCAATATAGAGAAAAACATGAACGCAGTCTTTTAATTCACTAAGTTTTCGTCTGTCTATATCCCAAGGGTCGCCAGAATTTTTCAAACTTTAAAGGGGTCGCGTATTCAAAAAGATTGAAAAGCACTGCATTATAGAATCGTAAACTATACCTACATTTGATGAAACGCGCCTACGGACTCTACCTCATAGGTGGCGGGGAAAACGGGGGACCTTTTCTACCTGCTTAACATTCGATAAGTTAAATTTGGTAAGTTCTATGGTAAAGAAAAGAGTTGGAATGAATAGAAAATTTCTCACTTTTTTGCTTATAACTTCTTTAATATTTAATTTAGGGCAAAAAGTTATTTAAACATATTTGTAGGCAAAACAATTTGCTACAAATTATGACTGCAATTTTTTTGTAAGAAGCATAGTTTCCGAGTTATCGCGAAAAAAGTGTTTTCACCCCTTTTTCCAAGACGGCGGCTGGGTGACAAGGGTGGCGACCCCACAAACTTGAGGTTAAGCTTCTATTGACCCCCCACACATGTCGTAAAAATAAAATTGCGTCCTCTAACAAATGCAAAGCTCATGTAACATTTCTATGAACTATTATTAATAATCAGACATATTCTAGCGTAGGTATATTTGTAAGTCTTCTCTTTTTAGGGTTACGACACGAAACTGGGTGTCAACGGCGCTCAATTGTCTGGTGGACAGAAGCAGCGTATTTGTATTGCAAGAGCGCTGATCAGATCACCCCGACTTCTATTGCTCGACGAAGCCACATCTGCTCTAGATTCCAATAGTGAAAGAGTAAGTATCATCTGCTGGTTATTCTACATTACTGATAGTCATAATACAGATTGTAATAGGTGCAGCGAACGCTTTGTGATAGGTAATAATACTAGCTGCGCCCGCAGTTTCATCCGCATGGTGATGGAAAATCGTTATATATTGGATAATTCACAGTTCAGTCTTTATAAATTATAACCTATGTGTAAGCTATATTATTGTAAAGTTTCATCAAAATTCATTCAGTAGTTTTTACGTGAAAGAGTAACAAACATACATGCTTCAAACTTTCGCGTTTATAATATTTATAGAGATAGATGATATTAAGTCATAAGCTTCCTACAGCCGGTTTCTGAGCTCTCTATTGGAAAGGGAAGCGGATGGATTATAGTACACACTATGCTAGTCAAAGACTAAGAGTAATTTATATTTATAGGTAGGTGATATCGACTCTTGTGAGTCTAGGTTAATCACGGGCGATGTCTACGTTTTTCCCTACGTTAAGCATTCGTAGTAAAGCATTATAGTTATCGATTAAAAGTCTGTATTTCACAAATCAAATCATTTATACAACAATTTATAGGTAGTCTCTGAAGCACTGGAGAAGGCTGCAATGGGTCGCACTTGTATAACTATAGCTCACCGTCTGTCTACTATTAAAAATGCAAACCTTATTTGCGTAGTTGATAAAGGTATGTTTATACTATATTTTTATTTAAACCCCAATTTGAATATCACTAATTTTGCACTTTAATATATATGAATGATAAAATGATTTTTTAATGTTCGTATTTTGGTGTGTCCCCTCTTCACGACAATGCGAATATATCAATTATCATCAAACTTGGTATATATCTAACACATGCACGTTTATTAAAGAAATTCAAAAAGGTATACTTTACTCTGGAATAGGTTTGAGTTTCAATAATTTAATTTGAATATATAAACTTCGTATCGTCTACATATTTTACACTATATTTTTGATAGTACAGTCGTAGTATGAAAGTGTTCCCCAGTTTTGAAATTGGTAATAAGGTTTAACTTACAAACATCAAAGAAAGTTTTTTGATTTTCTATCTTGTCTAAGAAGATTGTTTAGACATATTATTGGTTTTAATATTTATGTTATGCGTAGTGATAATATACATTTTGTTTCTTATTGTAAATATTAGTGTCTGTCATTGTCATCATCATTGCAATTTTTTTTCACATTTCTAGTCGATTTTAATGTGACGAACATTTTCATTCCGCGACTGTACAAAGAAAGCTCTTTAAAGGTATTCTGTAAGATAAAATACTCTCAAAATCCGTTTTGTTACATGGAAGAATAAAGCTAGGAACGCTAATTGCCTAATAAAAAACTTTTAGTCTGTAAAGTTGCTTGTAGTTTTAGCTACACTACATTTCTTTCATTCTTGATAAAGAATTAAGAAGCGTACATCATATATATTATAGAAAGGTTATTTAATTTGTAAAACTTATATTATTGCAGAGGACTTCAAATATCTTAATCATATTTTGAATGTGATAAAATTATTGAATTATAATTAATTTCTAATTATCTGAAGCAAACCTTAAATATTTATTTTTATTTTTAGGTAAAATAGTGGAGCAAGGTACTCACTCCCAACTGTTAAACCTTAAAGGATTTTATTACAGAATGAGCAAAGGACAAAATATAGCGTAAGAAATTACCTACTACTAACTTCCTCGTTCGTTTACAATGAACATATATATAGTTTGAAAATATGTGTATTATATTATTATTATCTATTTTGTTATTTTTGTTACAATTATGTCAGTATTATTAATTACCTACTAAATAATAAATCCATACTTGATATCCCAAATTTTGAAGTGTATTTAGTTTGTTGGACACACCTGTGTTTTATTTCTAACCGTATGGACACAACGACCGGCCAATCAGCGCGCAAGATGTGTTCCACGCATGCCATTTCACAATTTGACGATTTCATGTCGGTAGATTATGATCTACCAAAAATAATGCGTTAATTGTTACGGTTCACAATATTTCGACAGTTTAAAATCTCGCAAGATAGATTATAATCTAACGGTATTTACTTTGTACCGGTGACATATATACTAATATGGTATTTGATAACCTAACAGTATCGTAACAGTTTCAACACTAAACATAAGAGTATTTTTATAAACATAGATTTTGCGTAATTGAACTTTGTAAATAGACTATTTTATATAATGTGTTTATTATAAGACTTATTTGTTTACTTTTATTAAGATGGCAAAAATGGTAAATAAAAACGATTGAGATTTTTTTGGCTAGTTTCATTTATATTTATAATGCGAATATCAAAAAATTTAATTAGTCTAATTAACAGTATTAATTCGTGAAAAAGTCGTGGTAGCGTAATGGTTAGCGCATGCGCCCCTAAATCGAAGGGCGCGGGTTCGATCCTGACCGGAACGCATGCACCTCTTAGTCAGTTTTCTGATCTAATGTGCATATTGTTACAATTACCACGTGCTAAAAACGGTGAAGGAAAACATCGTGATGCAACATGCACATCGAGATAACCGATGTGTCAAACCTGCCAAGCCGCCTTGGACAAGCGTGGCGGGTATACTGTCCGTTCCCCCTATAATGGGAGGCCCGAGCCCAGCAGTGGGACATTTATGGGCTGAAATTATATATTTAATTATATAACATGTATTAATTAGTATGGTTTTAAAAGAAATGAATGTACAATGCCCGTGGAAAAGGAAAAGTAGATATTTTTTTCTTAATATACACAATGTATTGTGTGGTTTACAATAATACATCAGGGACGGGCGTTTACTGGGGACTGAAAATATAAAGGTAATATTAAATGAAAAGTAAAATATGAAGCGAGAAGCACTAAACTCTTTTGAATAGCCTGATTGATGTTTAAGTGCAAGTTTGGCTGTCTATCGAAGTGTACTGATGCTAACACAAAATAATTTATGAAAGAGAAAATTGGGTATAAAACAATAAATATAACAAATGCTGTGTCTAATGAACGTGAATGTACGCGATTCCTTAAGGAATAATGTAATGAGAAAATTTTGTGGATTGTAAAGGTACAAAATAAAGTAGGTATTGAGGTGTTTCGGAGACGAATGAAAAGGCCATAACAAAATGTAAATGACATATATAGCAATTGCGATGGGGTGGACAGACTTGGTATAATAACTAAACATACCGTATATCGAATTGAATACACTCTGAAAACAAAGGGCAGGTAAAATAAGTTTCAAATATATTAAGCAAGAGACAAGTATGAAGAGCAACTAGAGATCCATTGCCACTCCCTTCCATTTTGGCAAACAAGTTTGAATCATTACCCTGATTGTTTGCATCGTACAAAGTACCGAATGATATAAATAATTTAGTTTCCTTCATTATAAACACATTTTTTTCTTCCATGGACTTTATAGAATAAGTAAAAATATTTATTGTTCAATGCTTTCGTTGAGGATGTAGTGAATAAATAAAACAGTTTCATATTTCAGAATTGTATTTCTAACAATTAGGTTAAATAGACGTCTACTTATGGTATAATATTTTCGCCATTTCTGGTTTAATTTACGTTAATCCACCAGTTAAAATAATTAACCCGTTATAGGGAAACATTGGAAGTTTCCAATGTTTCCCTATTACTAAATTAGGTAATAGTTTTAATTGATTAGAAAATAATCATAACATTTAGGTTATAACAGATATAAAAGATGTAAAAATTTCGATATATATTATATAGACCTCAAAAAATAGTTTCAAATAAATTTCTATAGAAATACCAGAGATCACCTTACAAACTCATATTACCACACAAAAATATTTAACTCATAAGAGTTAAATAGTCTAGTAATTTTAAACTTTGCGTTTCTATGTGAGCATATGCTCACATTAGAAACGCAGAGGCTTCTTATAAACAAATATTTTATTTTAGAGTAAGATATAACATTAATCACTACAATTTGACAAATTTTATTTTATACTGAATTTCAGCATTCAGTTACATATATACCAAGAAATGATTTTCAATTTATCTTATACATAAAGCACCTAACTTAGAGTTGTTTCGAAAGACTACATTCATATAAATTCTGCATAAACTTTTCCCCGAGATAAAAACATAAAAATTACTTACTATTAAAAAAAAACTCCTATTTTCGAGAATTTTAATAGTAGATTTTCCTACTGCTAAACATGCTTTTGCAATTTATTTACACCTTTCAAATATATCAGAATTTAAATGTTTGACAATTATGAACTAAAAATTAAGGGCAGCAATTTACAAAAAGAATAATGTAAATACCCTACAAAAATCAAAGGTTGAGTCCAACTGTCCGTAATGGATTCTACCGCCACTAGAATAATTGTAGAAGGATGCGTTATAACTGAATTTGTCTCCTAACAATTATAGTTTATACAGTGAGTAAATAAATTAAAAGTCATTAAAAATGCGCATTAGATTTTATCGCTTTAATATTTTCAGAATTTTTCACTTTATAACTCAAAATCATGAAATGCACTAAATCTCGAAATGAAAGCCAACAAGCAATACCTTTGTGAAAACTTTAGTTAAACGGCCATAATGGCAAATGCAATCTAGGACACAAATGTAATATATACTGACGGACTCATAAACTGCATCAAAGTAATAGACGACTTTGAAATAAATATTTTAACCAAGTATGCAAACTTTCTATACAGATTTAAATTGAAACCTCTAGATTGGTTCGTGAACTTTAAAACAGCGTAGGGTCATATCCTTAAGTTTAAGTTTGTGTACTGGAAAGGACCTTAAGACTTTTTTGAAGAAAAAACAAATTTAAGGAAAATTGGTTTAATAAAAAAAATGGTTTTAACAATAGACACAAACTTTATGCAAGGGTTTATTTATGTTTTAATAAGGTGTATTACCTCCACGTGCTCTTATTACGGATTCTAATCGGTTCCGCATAGATTTTATTAGGGTTATTAAAAGATCTTGCGGAATATTGTCCCATTCTTCTGAAAGTGCTGCTACTGTCGTGGGCAAAGGGTTTCTCGCATATACATGCTCTTTTTAAATTGTCCCAAACATGCTCAATGGGATTAAGATCCGGGCTGCGTGCTGACCAATTCATTGTACATATCCCAACCTCTTCCCAATATTGTCGAACTTGTGCAGTAGCGTGCGGCCGGGCATTATCCTGCATTAAAGTAAAATTTTCGCCTATGAATCCCATGTAAGGCACCACGTGATCTTCTAAGATCTCTGTTATGTAGCGATGTGCAGTCAAACTCCCTCTATTACCGTTTTGACGGACCATGTCTATGAACACAAGTTCTGTTCGCCTGTTCATCGATATGCCACCCCAGACCATACACGAACCGCCTCCAAAAGGAACACGCTCCTCAATGCAACTTTGAGCATATCGCTCCCCACGTCGACGATAGACTCTTCTGCGACCATCTGCACCATATAAACATGTCCTACACTCGTCCGTAAACAATACGGAGGTCCATTGCTCTTCTGTCCAATTCAAGTGATCACGCGCAAATCTTAAGCGTGCTTTTCTGTGAGCTACAGACAACTTTGGACCATTTGCTGGTCTAAAAGGGGTGATATCCGCTTCCTTTAACCTTCTTCTTATTGTTCGTGCACTCACGTTTACTCGACGAGCTCTGTTTTGATGTTAACAAACGTGAGGAAACGATTTCGCAGGGAAGTTGTAACAATAAATCGGTCATCACGACCGGTGGTTGCTCGAGTCCTGCCTGTACCACGTCTCCTTCTGTAAGAACTTGTCTCCACAAACCTTCTGTATATTCCAGAAACCGTAGACTGGTTTAAATTTAAATTTCTACCAATCGTTCGTTGATCCAAGCCCTCCCGCACCAATGCTACAATTTGAGCCGCTTGTTCGGACGAAGTATCCATATTATGGTTCAAAAACTCTCGATGAGTTAAAAAACTAACCCAACAATTCTGCTGGTAACAATAATTCAATTGACAAAAGAATAAAAAATCATTGAGAATCAATTTAAAACTTTACTATAAATAAAACGCATATCTGATACAATGAGTAAATTTTCTTTTCCCGGCTATATTCATTTGTTTTACTGCAGTTCTATTTTTAAATTTTCCTTTTTTTTAAGATTAAGAGCCAGTCTCTCCATATTTATATAATTTAATCTAAAAAATTTGATGCAGTTTATGAGTCCGTCAGTTTATATATGGCCAAGATTTAATATCAATGAAATTTGTGGGAAACTACCTTAAAATTATACTTAATTCAATTCACAAAGAATTATTCAAGTCGGTTTAGCAATAAAAAAAGCTAACAATACCATAAATACTACAAATTTTCCATTTTATTTAGAAAATAAAATAAATTGCCATATCTACCGAGTCTAAGCTCTAATTTGGATTAAATTTACCTGAGACTACATTGAAAATATACTGAATTCAACGTAGAATAAAATCAGTGGCTGATTAAAATGGGAATTTCTCTAATTTAATTTCGTAATTGATGTTTTTATTGTAAAATATGTTCGAAGGAGATATTGTTAAAAAAAAACTGCTGTTAACCGTCTTTTTTCCACAATGGCAACGCAAGCGGCAACGATACGAGGTAGTAAAATTAACATTCGTAAAGTGCTCGTCGAAATGTATAAAATTATCCATTTTCAAAACTCACGAAAATCTTTCCAGGTAAACTACCAAATAATCGTGCTATAAAAATGTTCATTGCAGTCAAGGTATAACGAAACCCAAAAGCATGTTTGTAAGAAAAATTGTCTAAAGATTCCATCGGGGCACTGTAAGGCCGCAACTTCGGAACAGCGGGGCGTAAAGCGGAGCGTTCCAGCGTGCATTGTCGCGTGCAGCGTCGCGTTCAGCGTGCACGCAACTAGTTTTCGTTAGGGCGTGCGTGCGAGCGGGGCGTCCAAATACGTAAATATAATATCACTTGTAAACATGTAAACGCTCGTTAAAACGCCAAAACACTGATCTCACCGCTTGACTACACGCTCTAAACGCTGCTACGAATATACCAAGAGAGAAATCCATGTTCAGTAATCGAGCGTGCACGCTCAAAGCAACGCACCGCTGCACGCGACGCCGCTCCAAATCTGCGGCCTAATTGTTTATGTAAAGTATTATATAAATATATAAACCTATTTAATCTATTAAAAAAAACAAATTTACATCGACGACAACACAGAATGTTAAGCAGAAATGTGACGTTAAAAATTAAAAGTGGCCATCTCCTTTAATAACATTTTCTCTTTAAAAAAAACGACATTGTTTACTTCATTAAACCATTAAAGTTAAAGAATTTCCAACTCTACTAGCACCTGAGAAAATAAAAATGTAGTTCTTTATTGTACACGAAAGGTTACATACACAATTATAAAACAGTGGTGATACAAAGGCGAGCTTAACCCTAAAAGAGTTTTCTTCCAGCAAACCTATGAGTCTAGCGAGAAAGGGTGAAGCAAAAGGCAAGGTTGTGTACGCTAAAGGCTAAAGATATATTTTACGTTATAACATATAATATAAATAAATTATCAAAAATAAATTAGATACAAGATACTCATAAGATATATACGGATATTTTAACATATAAGATTAATTTAACATAGATAGTGCTCTTTGACTTTTTTTTTTAAGCTGCTCTCCGATGAGCTATCTCGGATCGTTTGTGGCAGTTATTTTTTTTTCAAAGTAGGATATTTTCAAGTAAAATTCAAAGCTAATCCGCTTAACTTCCCTAAAGCAAATCGCAGAGTAGCTTACGTTATTGCCAATTAGGTAGCATAAGAGCCACTATATAATTCAAAATAAAACATCTGTGACTAAATAATTGATTTCTTTTTCTTTCTTGATTAAAATAAAAGCGTTAAACTGCGGACTTATTTTCTTATTTTCGTGTACATTTTTATAATGCTATCTGTATGGTTTAGGTTAAGACCATTTTATAGCGTATATATATAAAAGCAAACTCGTATACTAGCCATAATATCATAATATAGAAATACTTCTGCACTAACGACCGCTTGTGACAGAGATGCCCATGTGTAATTTTTAATTATAAATGGCAAAGATGGTTATAATGTGATAAAATTGTTTTCAATTCATTGTTACATAAAATAGGCCTACAAATATTTTTTAAATTAAAACATAAAGTGTTATATGTGCTCTCACCTTGTTTATAAAGTAATGGCTTAGTATATAGGCCTTTACACTGTATTCTGTTTTAGTTTTATATGATTTAACACGTAGAAAATGCAAAGTTATTGCCCTGTAATAGTTGATTCCTTAATTTAATAATAAAATAAATTAACTAACTAAATTTACACAGATGAAAGCACAAACAAACGAGAATTACTATTCTTAAAATTTATGGAATACACAAAAACATACGTGTTCTAGAACATACATACATACGTAAATTCACGCCAGGTCCCTTGCGGGGTAGGCATGAAGAACAGAGCGCCATTCAGGCTTATTCTTACACACCTCACTTGCTTCTTTGACATTCATAGCTCTTGTCATGCACGCTCGTCTGTTCTTAAGGCTCCTGACATCACACCACTTCACGACATATTCATGTTCCAGAACATGAATTCAAAAATGTTGAATATTTTTAAATACATATCGAGGCTTCATAACGAATAGGCGTATACACAAAAATAATATTTTTTTGTTGTTTACTAAGACTATGCACGTTACAATTTGGAAAGTATTAACATTATGCAAGTGTACCTAAAAAGAAGGGTATTCTGAATTTCAGCCTTATACAATCAACTAGTTTTGTTTTATTCAATATTTTGTCCCTTGTGTAAAACTGCACTTTTGTCTGTACGCCCCTATGTTATGTAGCCCTCGATATACACTTAGTTTATAGAGCAGGTAGTGCCACGCACCCATTCAACTTACTTAACATTTCCGTGTTTGTCAATGTACTGGCATGGTGGTTTTTTTATACTTATAAAGAATTTCATTAAATTTTCACTAAAATCTGAATTATATAATTAAACATAATATCAATTTAATTGTTACGAATTATAATAATGCATACTTTTCTAATAAAATAAATTACTTATTAGAAATTGCACAGCCATATTACCTTATGAAACAACAAAACAGAATTATATGTAATCTAGTAATTTACATAAAATAGTTTAAGTTAGGTATATAACTTGAACTGAGATGGCTTCTGTCTGCTTGTTCCATTATCCAATTGCAACTAATTTCATATTTTGCTAAGGTACAAGTTATATACCGATAGATAAAACATTACCAACATAAATGTCTTAAGAAACAAGTTAATTGATAACGTATGTAACAGTCACTAGTCACTTATGACAAGGTATCCTTACTCGTTGTCAGGAAATCGATGTCCGTTACTGGGCAGAGGCTGCACCGCTTTCCTCACTCAGCCACTGCCGGCAACCTTAAGCAACTCGTTAGTTCATCGTGCTGGAGGGCGTCCTACACCATTATTGATGAGACGTGGTTTCCACTTCAAGACTCAAATCTACAACTGTAACAGACCCATAGCCATTTCTGTTTAGTAACTGAAGTGGCTATGGGTCTAAACTAGTGTTTTGCGAGCTCTATACCTTGGTTCTCTTACAAATATTGTCATTTCTGATTTTATCCATAAGAAAAATACCTAAGACTAAATCTGTTCATAGACAAGGGTAGATCGCTTCATAGACGGGTAAGCGACTTTCAAGGGCCAATTATGACTGGCAGGACACACTGTTCCAAGTTTTACATACATACATATTATCACGCCTTTTTCCCATGGGGGTAGGTAGAGACTATAGATCTCCACTTGCGACGATCCTGACTACTCTACTTCATTACATCTACTTTCATTAACCTCTTCATACATGCACGTTTATTTGATATGCTTTTTACCTGACCTCGTTTTAACACTTCTGTTATTTGATTTGTTCCAAGTTTTGGCTTATTTTTTAATCAATTTGTTATCATTTTAAGGGAATTGAAATATGTTTGTCCATTATAACGCACACCAAAGTATACCAGTATTAATTGATTAATCATTAGTTGATGGTCTATTTACTTCGTTCCTTGAAAACATCAATTATATAACTAATTAAATAATTCTAAATTTTACCTAACGCAAATACATAACAAAAGTTATATAGTATTTCCTAAGTGTACATACATATATTTGGTATAGGAGATATTTTTGTTTGGCGATTAAATAATGAGAGAACAATTGCACCATGTAACAAATATAATAGTTTTCATTTAACCCAGCTTGCTTTTAAATTAATTACATTTATCTTAGAATCAAATGTCTTATATATTTCTGTTACTAATAACACATGACAATTATCTATTTATACTATAACAAATCTATAAATGATTCGAGTTTGTACAATGCGTTTAAAAACGTGAAAAACAATAATTCGGACCAGTTTTCGAAAATTCAATTTTCTCAATTTATATTTGTCTGTCGGAGCATTACGTAAAAACTACTGAACCGATTTAAATGCCGGGACGGAACTTAGGACCGTTTTATCGCAATCAATGACGTCGTTTCCGACGTGGTTTGACGGAAATAGAGAAAAATATGGCGCTACGATCGCTTCTGTTTTAGAAACGACTGAACGTATATGGTTGAAACTTGATATAGAGCTGGCTTATAACCCGATTAGGGTACATTTTATCCCGGCAAATTACGTTGTTTTCATGGAGTAAACGGATTAGCAAAATAGATGGCACTGGAATCGCGTTTTCAATTTGCAAATACCTACGTTATCATAAACAACATCTCTCATTGAATGATATTAATTACTTCAAATAAGGTTGGCTACGACTCACCATAGTTTCGCTGCGCATATGTTGCAAGAAACAATTAAGTCTTAGTTAAAACACCTAATTAAATTTGTATATAATAGGTAACATCGAGCTACCACCTTTATTATAAAACCTACACTAAGGATACATTTCATCAAATATAAATATATCGCGATAAAATTCTTCCAATTAAATACTTTCCTATTTAACGACTAAAAGGAAACACGTTCGTTGTAAAGACGAGTAAGCATATTGACACGGACCAATTATTATTTCAAGTATATTTATGTAATAAACTTAACCAATATTTATAAGACGTATGTATCCTTACGATTAAAATTAATAGCTATAAAATAAACTATGCTACAATTATGTACAACAGCCACGAGAAGCTAAGACAATATTATATAAATGAATATCTATATTACTTTGACAGTACCGATTAGGACCCTGTATAAAACCTGCTTATACCACTCATTAACCCGTATTCCTAGTTAATTATTTGCAACAAGCGGCTGTTAATGTTACATATCGGAGCAAAAAATAATGTTCTTTTAATTTTGACTCTATATATTCATTGTCGGTTTGATCTAAATATCGAACAGACTTCATATCTTACATTAATATATAAAGCTGATGAGTTTGTTTGTTTGATTGAACGCGCTTATCTCCGGAACTACTGATCTGATTTGAAAAATTCGTTCAGTATTAAATAGCCCATTTATCGAGGAAGGCTCTAGCCTATATATTATCATGCTATGACCAATAGAAGCGGAGCAATGAAGAATGTTTCAAAATCGGAGGGTTATTAAAACAAAACCCAAGCGGACGACGTCGCGGGCTCAGCTAGTGTAAGTATAAATGTGATCATATCCACAAGGAGTTTGGTGGAGATTTAGTGACAGATCCTCGCCCCAGATACCGTGAAGCCACCAACGGAAGATTATTTTTACAAGAGACGACTTGAGCTTCAGGGGTGGAAATGCTAAAGGCGCTATACCACGAATACTGGTAATACTTTCCACTTCCAACAGTAGTCCTACACCGTACGAGGCTTATCTGTGTTTGTATATCTATAAACGATGAGGATAACCTTGAGTGAGTTCATATAATTTATACATTACTGCCCGAAGTAATTCATTGCGCTTGTTATGGTGGATATAAAAGAAATTCTATGTCGAAATCATTATAATTATAATTAAATATACACACTACAGCAATGGTAGAATAAATAGTGGGAATAAAAACAGGCGATTCCGGACACAAGTAGCAAAACTCAATAGAACTCTATTACTATCTCCATCCTTTTTGAAATAACCATCACTAAATAACACTTTATTGTCATATATGATGCAATGAAATTGCATAGGAACATAGCATCAAAACAGCCTAGAAACTTTTTAATAAGAATTTCGATCCAATTACACAAGTGTAAAACTTTATTTCCTGTGTAGTAGATCGTTGTAGACCGCTTTAACGGTAAGTAGTTGTCAAAAAGACTATAACCTAAACCTTATGCAATAAACAACATTGTATAGCCATCAATTAGAATGCCACTGGTAAAGATTATTTTATCAGCTTTCTTTATCAAAATATAGCTTAAATAAAGCCAAATGGTTACTCTAATGTCATTGTAAATTGTTAAAATAATGCTATTCGATTCCAAAATAAACCTTCTTGCTTCTCTCTCTGATGTCATACTATATCAAAAGCAGCCTACTGTGACTAAAATAAATTTAATCAGCACATCATATTCTACTATGATCGATATTCCAGAAGTGTATTCAGTCTTGAATCAAACCTATAAGTAGACTTTATAGATTTAAATGTCACGTTACCCAACTATAATTCCTATTGCTTTTAAAAGTTTGTATAGATAAAGCAGATTTGTTTCCTATTTCTAATCTATACTGAACTTTAATGTTAAAGGCAGAGTGTCACTTGTTATGCATTCTTAGCTCTAACCTGCTTTTAGCTGTGTTTGACTATTAACAATATGCTTGACTATTAAAATTGGTCTAATGCGCAGGTACTATCTGTACACGGTAATTTAAATATGTATTCAAGCAAACAAAAAGCTTTATATTGCAATAAATGAATAAGGAGCGAAAGTTATCCTACAACCGAAATCCAACGCGATTAGAATCAGAAAAATAGATATTCATTTTGAATTGTGAACAAAGATCCATTTCACATTAGTTCCATTGAAATATAATATTAATTATAAAATACTGTCACACTCATCATAAAGTAGAAACGAAAGAAGAAATCTAACTACAAGTAAATAATGGCGAGAGAGGAATAAATCGATAACATTTTTAATGTTATGCTTGCTTACTTTCATTCTACTTTATGACGATTTAATTAAAAAAAATCGAAATAAAACAACGAAAACTATTGAGAAGTTAGCGAGCAAAATTGTATTTAAAAAAGTGAAGAATTTCAATCTTGAAACCTATTTGGCACGATTCAGTGAAAATTATGTTAAGACGCGTACAGACATGGCAATGGTTCGTCACGCATGCCTCGGACTGTGTGCTCACTGTGAGGATTTGCCTCGGACGGTCGTTGCGAACGCCGCCTCAGGGCAAGCCGTGCGCTGCGTCTGTTACGGATGAACGGGTGTTATTTGCGTTGTGCGCTATACATCATGGAAATACCGAATCACTGCATGAACTTTTATTTTATGAAAATAACATTATTATAGTAGTAGGACTTTAAACATTTTTACATTGATCTTAAAATTATTATGATATTTCTTTTCTGTTTTTAATATTGAATTAATCACTTTAAAAGCCGCAGCTGTAATTTGCACGTCTCGCCTTGCCGGGGCCATTTTTCTTACTGAAGAACACCGTGATTCGTGATGGTTGTTTGCGTGCCAAGCTTTTGTTCAGAATGTGTCGTTCGGGACGCATGCTTAAATGTACCGTCGAATGCCTCAGTTTGAGGCATTCGACGGTATTCGTTGCGAATAGATTCGTCACGCATGCCTCGCGATATCTGTATGCCGCTTTACATTTTAATCACTCGTAAGGCTACAAAATAAATTAATTGTAATATTAACATTTTGTTCGCTACCTTCAAACATATTACGAAATTGTACCCTAATTAATAAAAATTGGCCATTCCAGTGACTCGACGACACATTATTGGGGCATATTATGCTGGTGATGGCTCGATGTATGTGGTGGGTGTTGGGGCGGAAATCCTGTGATAGGTGACCGCGGTGTGTTATTATCGTATAATATCTGCGGCGGCAAACGTGGATTGTGTTGCAACTCCTCCGGATTAACGTAGGGATTTTGTACCTAAATGAAAAAGCACATCACTAAATATACAAATCATTTTTCACAACATTGACATACAATACATAATTTGCTTATGGGCTTTGGTCGAAAGTTGTGACAAGTGATTAGAACGGTGAGGTTAGGTTAGATTTTATACCAAAGCGCACGACAATTATTGATTACCTACTAAGTAATAATAAATACATACTTGATGTCACAATTTATGAAGCGCATTTAGTTTATTTGACTGACACCTGTGTTTTATTTCGAACTCTATGGACACAGAACGACTAATCAGCGCGTGAGATGCGTTCCATCGCAAAGCATTTCACAATTTGACGATTTCAAGTCGATAGATTACAATCCTACCGAAAAATAATGCGTTAAATTACAAGCAGTATTTTTAGTTCACAATATTGCGACAGTTTACGACCTCGCGAGATAGTATAATCTATCTCGCAATTGACCCAAAGGTATTTACAACTTGACACACAAATGATTAGGAAAAGGTGAAAGGAACGAGATACACGAAGCTTTGGTGCGAATTTAAACTGAACACGAACACACATAATGAAAAAAAGATGAAATTAGAAATAAATAAATCAAATTTACGTTTACATACATTTACGTTGATCACCGGCTGTAAAATCCCGAGGCGGGCGAGTAGAAGCTGTTCTTTAACATGACGTAATTCCTCCTGTTGCCTGACGATCATCTCCTGCAATTCTTCGTGTTTTCGTTGCAACTGCTCCTGCCACAGCCACTTACTCGTATAAAGTTATAAAAAATACACCACACCACCACAACAACGCAATCAACCATTCAATATGTTTAACCATTCAATAATGACAATATCGCATCACCTCGTCCTTAATCTTTAATATAATGATATATCGTCACCCTAATTTATTAACTTGTCAAGTTCATTCCGGAAACCTTTACAGGCGATGAAAACATTTGAATTTTAATTTACTTGGGAAATGAGCTATTGTTTTACCAAAAAAAAAATCTTAATTTAAGTGTGTAAATTGTTTATTTGAATATTATCTATCTAAGCAATAATCCTAGTATCAGAGATTCCGTTGGCCCGCATTAATGTACCCAACACTACAACATTGCAAATAGCAGTAGGCCGTTAGAAATAGAATTTAAAACATTAAAGGAGTTGATTGATTTGCATTTTAGGATGTTTTTACGGGGGCTACTGTGAAACCATTCATACCATCATCAAGGGTGCAGAGCAGACTGCCTCAAACACCGTGACCGACGTCGGGTCGCAGCCCGATGACTTACAAGCCGGGGTAAAGGCTTCCAAAAAAATTCGAAACCCCAACCTATCTTAATCTCATAAAAGGAGAGAAGATGACCGTGTGCGGAAGTTATTACTTTAGGATTTAGTAAAGTTTTAATTCAACAAAACAACATTATGGTTTGCTTTTAGCTAAAATATTGATAATAAGATGAAACTAAAATAGTAGTAGGAGTAGTAAAAAAATCTATACTTTTAGTTCCAATATAAGTCATTATCTTAAAAAAAAGTTTCAGCAAATTTACAAATTATGGTGAGGATACAGAATTTCGATTTGTCGTAAGAAACATATTCACAATAATCCAAAATAAAAAGGCACAATAATAGTAAATAAGAAAAAAAAAGAAATATAATAAAAAGCCAAGGTTTTTATTAAAAATAAAAACCATCTATCCAATTAGTCTTCATTTCGTGACGTTTCCAGAGTAACAACAAAACTATTATGGATTATTTTCTTATACAAGAACCATAACAAGGTCAACTTACATGTGGTTACTGTTGATCAGCCTTTTTTTTTTGAGGCGAGGGAAAATGACTAACCGATTTACGCACTTTCTGGGCCGTCACTAGGAAACGGCACGAATCCACGGGGGGCGGTAACGCTAGCAATTGTATGCTTTATTTTGCGTTCCGTCCGCTATGGACTACACAGAGGAGTGTGGAGACTCCGAGTGATGCCGCACGGGCGAGCAACCTCAATACCCACTAAAAACCCCCTCCTCCCTACGCGGCCCTGCGCCTTGTGTGTTGGAAAGACTGAGATATAGAACATAGTTACGCAACAGTCGATCCAGCGCAATAAAGTGCTTGAAGTGTGCCCTGGGAGAACACACTCCACTACGAAACGGGGGTAGTTGTTAAATCCCTTGCTTTACCTAGTAGCTAAGGGCCCCCATCGTTCCGGACCCTAACTCAGGGAGGGAAGTAATGCGCGTACCTGCCTCTCCGGGTGCCGGCTGAAGGCCGGCGACCTCGAGAAGAGACCGTAGTACGCGCCGAAGGACTTCGCTCCCTATCCCTTTCTGCGGCCTCTTTCAGAGACATTACTGCCTCACAAAAAGAAACCGCAGCATCCCAGCGGTCGTCGCTCTGCAACATGGCCGTTACCAAGTCGCCGAGCGATCCGACGGCTCCTACTTTTGTCTCGAGCTCGAAACGCTGCGGCGCCCAGGCAGCGCACTCGACAAGCGTATGAAACGCCGTATCGGGTGCGCCACACTGTCGGCAATCCGGAGAAGGCAAGCAGCCCACAAAGCCTTGCATCAACTCTCTGTAATTGGTAGATTATAAAAACCACGCTGCTTTGTTACCTACAAACCTTTAAATATTCAAGAAAAACCACTGGAGCACTGTATCGGTTTTGTTGTTATTTTGTACATGTGTAGTTTTAAGACGGAAAATGGACATATATACTTTTCAACCCGGGAGATGGGTTAGTTTGCAATATAAAATGAAGTGAATCTTCGGGGGGCAATTAGCACATAACATAACATAAAAATGTAATAGAATGTAACTTGTAGTAATGCTTGCCCTTTAAACAAGAGGCACGGGCCAGGGGATGAAACGCGGAAAACTCTAGTATCGAATATACGTCGTTTGCGTATGTGGTAACCAGTAAATATCCACTGGAAACTATTCCAACTGTTCCCATACTAATTCGATTAATAAATACTTAGTTCTTGTAACGCACTACGGCGCGACAGATTTTATATTACAAAGATTAGCTTTCTTTAGCCGGTTTCACTGAGAGCTGAGGACTCATTCTACCCATTTTGCTCGTCTGAGGGTGTGATTGATAAAGGTTTATAGATATGAAAAAGTTTTTTAACATTTATAATATTATAAAACTGGAGTACACTATATAAAAATGGACAATAAGATGATTTTTTTTTAGATCACTTGACTATTTGTCAAATTATCTGTATATTCAGGGTTCACGTAAAATAACTACTGGGCCGATTTCGATGCGGTTTTCACTGATTGACAACAAATTCTAAGACAACATCTGCGCTACTTTTGTCCTGAGAATGTCAAGTCAAGCGTGGACGTAGTCGCAGTGATATCCTAGTTCGTTTATATAGTGTTATGTATCTACCCGATGTGGGCTACGACTAGACTGACAAGTCCGATCAGTGCGAGTAATAAATTCACTAGGGTTTTGTTGACCGATGCCTTGTGCGTAGTGTTATTTTCTCTCCTTACTACTATTTTTCTTCTACTATTTTTGTATTAAACTTTATTTAAATAAATTTGAAACTTGGATGGATATTGATTTGGATTGGTGGGTTGGCTTATATTGGTTTAGGTTGGGACTAGGTTAAATACTTTAATACTTGTGTAGTTTTTATTACATATATACATAATTACTCCTTGTGCGTAGTGTTACGTGAGCGTCAATGAAGTCACCCAGGTCTCAAAGACAGCAGAACGTTGTCACGCCATCACCAGTATTAGATTTAGGCTCACCTGCAACTGTGCCTGGTCAGGAGTGACAATGACAGGTAGCGAAGGTATAGCTAATGGCAACACACTGGCAACGCTCACGGCACCCACATAAGGTGCCGGATCTAAGTATTGGGCACCAATGCCATGCTGCGGCGCCAACATAGGATCCGAACCCTTATGTGTCTGAGGAAAACATTTACCGTATTTTATTATGTTCAATATAATAAACATTAAGAATAAATCCTAGCTAGTATGATGTAGAAATTTGGTGATGCACGTTTGATTGATATTTTAAAATTACACTAAGCAACTAAACGACAATCAAACAAAAGTTTTAATATAAATCATACATAAATTATACAGTTTTTAATATATTAAATACTTTATAATAACATACAGATTGATATATTAAATAAATTAATTTGATTTATATAACAAATTACTTTAATATTAAATAATTATTAATAATTTATAAAACTAATTTCCTCAACTGTTTTTCAGGCAGACGAAAAATGGATAATTATATTTCAGTATACCATAGTCAACTTATACTAGAAATAATCTATGCTATTAAGGTATTTTATTTCAACTATATGCAATTAATAACAATAGTTTGCATATATGCAAATAAATAAAGTGTCAAGATCAAGTAATTTACATTCATTTAAACTTATTATATAATACTATATATACAAACTCATTTAAAAGTAAAATGCCTACTAAGAAAAATCTAAAGATAGAAATGATTTAATTGAAATAAAAAATAGGTTAGAAACCTTCACAGCATTTTTATTTGTTACATAATTAATCAACAATGATGATGGATATACAAACTTTCTGTATATGTTAAATTTGAATTTAATATTGAAATGAGTGGCTGACTTTCAAGTTGTTTCTGCCACCGACGAAGTAACACTTGAAAATCTATCTTGTAACAACGAACATCTTTCGTATTCTTTGATCAAGCCTCCTTAGCCCCCACCAAAAGAAATAGCAAAAGGCAATATTTAAGGTCATTGACCGTTATTTCGTCTGCCTGGGGAACAGATATAGCTGCATGTAAGGGCGACCATATCGCTCTAATATTGAATTAAAACTGGACACAAACTTACATCTCGGGAACTATTCCTTTGCGACGATCTTGAGTCTCCCGATACCGATGCAGTATCGGAGCCGGTGTACCTCGCTAGGGACGTGTGCGGCCATGCGGTAGTCGCGACTGTTGCGACCGTACCCGCCGTACTACTAGCGGATGCTGATTTCACTGACGCCGGCTGCACATACATACACATCTTCACGCCGATTTCCAAATGGGGTAAGCAGAGAAAAGGGACGTAAGGAGAGAAGCGATTTCATTTCTAGGCGACTACATTCGATCGTAAGTGACATGCTCTACACTTTTAATAATAATCGGCAGACAAACACATACATAGATACATATATAACTTCACGCCAGGTCGCTTGCGGGGTAGGCACGAACAACAGAGCGCCATACAGGCTTATTCTTACACACCTCTCTTGCTTCTTTGACATTCATAGTTCTTGTCATGCACGCTCGTCTGTTCTTAAGGCTCCTGACATCACCTTCTGCTAATACACGATCAATTTGATAATGGAAGGTGTGTCGTGGCCTTCCGCGACTTCTGAATCCATCCACTTTTGCATTGTATATCTGTTTAGTCATTTTTTCATCATACATTCTTTCCACATGCCCGAACCACCGGAGAATTCCTTTCCTTACCTTCACCCCGACACTCTTTCAGACCAACTCTCTTTCTTACTTCGGTATTACGAACGCAGTCCGCGAGCGTCACTCCGCAGGTTTTGCGCAGTGCTCGCATCTCGACCGCGTTTACTCTACTTTCGTGCTCTCTATTCCATACCCAACTCTCGCTTCCATACGTGAGCGTAGGTACCAGCACCGTGTTGTGTATGGCAAGCTAGGCCTTCTGGCTGAGGTTCTTAGCGCCTAGAAGTTTACCTAACGCTCCATTCACACTATTCCCCAAATTTACTCTTCTTTCTATGTCAGTGGTATACCTTCCATCCCTGCTAAAAGCACATTCAAGATATACAAACTCATTCACTTGTTCCAGCATAACATCATCGGCAGACAAACACACACACTGTATAACCCCAAATTAAGTAAGTTACGCTTGTGTTATGGGTAATATACAACGGACCACTCTAGGGCCGATCCCAGACACCTATATCATGGTAAATAACTGAGAAAATACGTTTCCGAAATTTACTATACCAGGATCGAACCCGGAGCATCTGCGTTGCAGTGAGGTAGGCCGGCAATGGCTTAGCCTGCTCAACCACAGAGGCCGTATAATATACATTAATTTAAATTATATAAAAAGGAAGTTGACATATTTTTATTTAAATTACAAAATTTTGACTAAATTGTGATTTTAAACTTTTAGTGGTCAAAATTGTTCTCTAGAACAACTTAATTTGAATATAATCATTTTACAATTTACATACATATTTTTTTATGAATAAATGTAATGTTATGTGATGTATTCATTAACAATGTTTTTAGGTCTTTAAGCCCATTAAACAAATGATTGAATGAAGCACTCGAAAGTAGTAAATTATTTATTTGTGAAACCTGCCAATTCATTTCTTAGATAAAAATGGAGAATGTAGAGTCCACTCCCCTGAAAGACCTGAGCTTAACTGTGACTGGGTAGATATTATTTATTTATTATATAAAAGAATACCCGAGATAATGTTTGAAAGGCATTGCCAAAGGCGTCGCTAGCTTCTGACATGTACGAAGGCGACATAGCCACCTTGGCGTCCTCAGGCGGTTCCTTCATGACGCTTCTGGTGTCAGTTTCCGTAGTAGATTCCGTTTCCATGCATTCTTGTTTGGCCCTCTTCATTAGGTCAGTATAGCTGTAGAAGAAAAAACAATTACTTGATTTTTGCCATTTGGCTATGAAACCCTAAATACAATATTATAACTTTGTAATAATTAAATAAAACCCAGTTATAGCGTTATTAACCGCGACTTAGATGTTTCAGTTTAAACTAACATTCTAGTTGGTTTTCTGTAACTTTGATCATAGTTATAGTGGTAGTAGTTTATTCTAGAATCTAGATCATGGAAAGAGTTTAGTTCGTTTTCCCAGCTATGATATAAGCATATCGTTTTACTATTCTTATAACCAAATATGTTAAAAAAAATATTTTTAAAATTTCAACTTTAAAAGATCACACGTGAGGAACTGTTTTGTCCTGTCATGGAAAGTATGATTTCAAAATTTTGATTTGAGATATATTTATCCTTAATAGATCTATATAATTTTTATCTCAAAAATATGATGATTCTTGTGAATTAATTTACATGAAGCAGATATTTATGATTTTTAGTTAAAAATAAAATTGTGCACATTTAATACCTAACAACACGATGCATGCACACTACAAATTCTGGTTTTGAATTCCATTGATGATATGTTATGTAGAACCGGGTTTGCAGCCATATCCACTGCTGACCCTTCGTCAGAAACCGGTAATAGCACGACGTCATTTCTCCTTTCTGCATCACTGTAAAAATAAGTAAGAACACAATGTTACTGTGGAAAATGTGTACATACAATTGCATATTATAAAATCAATTTCAATTCAATCATATTTTATAAATCATATATTTATAAAATATGCACATAATACATATTTATAAATCAATAGTTTCGTTTCAGTATCACCGTGTGACGTGCGACAAACTAATGCCACTGGAACTAAAAGGTCAAATATATAAATCTGCCATATGACCAGTCATTCTATATGGGTCGGAATGTTGGACCACTAAAGTGATAAACCACAAATATCTCCACTCAGCTGAGATAAGAATGTTGAGAAGGATGTGTGGTGTTACAAGAATGCATAAGGTGAGAAATTAGTAAAAATTTAGAGGAAGAAGATACCAACTTATGGTATGGGCATATAAAGAGGAGGGATGAAGTTCACGTGACAAAAAGATTTTTAAACTATAAGATGGATGGGTACAAATGTAAAGCTAGACCAAAAAAGATGGATGGATTGTATGAAGGATGATATGATGATATGTGGTGTGACAGAAGATGTATGTCAGAATAGAAGAGTGTGGAAAGAAAAAACATATTATGCCGACCTCCATTCATTGGAATATGGTGAAAATATAGATACTTCACTGATAAAGTTATTTGGTTAATTAACACCCAAACTAGGCCAAGCCTGTTTCTTAGGTACTAGTCCCTTCGAGTGTCTTAAAGAAAATGTTTTATTGCTTAAGAAAATTGTAAGAATTAAATGTTATATTGTGTAAAACTAAGAAGACTTGCTTTCAACAATTCAATATCATCATAGCTACGTTCTTTTAGCCAATGTACTATAATTTCTACACATTTATATTTATAATTTTATTAAGTTTCTTATATAGAGTGGGACCCAGATAACATTGAAACTTAGTGAAGAAATCTGTTTGAGAGCGATTAAGCGCATGAACTTTGTCTTTACGACGTGTATCTTTTTTGGTGCCGTAAACAAAAATAATTGTTATAAGTAGCGCACGCTGGGCTCTTTCTAATTTGATTAGATGAGTTTTTCGACTCCCTCCCTAAGATTTAATGTAGTAACAGAAT
Source organism: Dendrolimus punctatus (assembly GCA_012273795.1). NCBI lineage: Eukaryota > Metazoa > Arthropoda > Insecta > Lepidoptera > Lasiocampidae > Dendrolimus > Dendrolimus punctatus. The sequence goes on along the minus strand of CM022533.1, from coordinate 9,549,018 downwards.
GTTGATTGAGCTAAAGCAAAATGCACCGGATTTAATAACTAAAAATCAGCAACATATCTTAACTTAAATATGTAAATTAATTTATGCGTTTAGCAGCAAGCTGGCCAAGATGTGGCTGCCAAGATAGTTTGTCATCTAACACAACGCTTTTATATTTTATTGTATCAGCAACACTTATAGGGTGGTAACTATATAAACTTTGTTATATTGTGACATGTATGAATTTTAATTTGTAAATATCCAGTAGGTACAGATCTTGTAGTATTTGTGAAAAGTATATATTGAGTTTTAGCTTTGTTAAACGTAAGTTGATTATTATTTAACCATTCTCCTGCTATTTTCAAACCCACTTCAGCTTGCCTTTGTCTCATTCCAAGACTGACCATAAAAAAATAGAGCTATGTCATCAGCATAAGAAAAATTCTTACAGTTCCCGAGTTTTAAGTCACAGAGACTATTAATATAAATTAGGAATAGGGTTGAGCCCAGTACGCTGCCTTGAGGCACGCTGTGTGTGATTGGAGCATTAGAGCTAAATTTACCATCCAGAGTAACTCTCTGTCTTTGTTTAGTAAGATAATCTTGAAATAAATTAAGTATTACCCCTCTTATACCAATTTTTTCCATTTTATCCAATAAAATAGGAATAGAAATGGTATCAAAAGCTTTAGCCAGGTCCAAAAAACACATATGCATTTATTTTTATTATCTATATGAATTGATATAAATTCAGTAAGTCCGACACTGCATTAGCCGTTAATTTACCTGATCTAAAACCAAATTGGTTATTAGAAAGTAGTTGTTTGTCTTCTAAATGGGATAAGAGTCGTTTATTCATGTTTTTTTCTAATACTTTCGAAAGTGCTGGCAACACAGAAATTTGGCAATAGTTACTGACACATTCTCTATCTCCTGATTTGTGAATGGGATGGATAATGGAAATTATAAAAAGGTTGGAAAACACTCCTTCTTCTATACATTTATTAGCTATGTGGGTTAAGGGTGAAATTATTTTGTCTTTCGCCATCTTTAATATTTTTGTTGGAGTTCCATCCCAAACTATTGTACTATCTGATTTCAAATTCATTATTGTTGATTCTATTTTCTTTTACCAAATACCCATCATGACCACGGAGTTACTAGGTGATTAAATTAGTTCATTGTGAGCTGTAGTATCATGATTGACTTGTATTTTATCAGCTAATTCATTAATCAATAAAGTAGAAATTTACTTTTTGCAAGGATTCTTCAGATGTTTTATCTAAATTAGTAAGTAATTAAATCACAAACCTAAACAACCAGCATTAGGCTGGTTGTTTGGGTTTGTGATTTCTATTGGTTATTTTATGAATTATTTTCCATTTCATTTTGGGATTTTTGGCATAAGTCTTGAGTTGTTCTTTTTCAAAACAAAAATTAAGACATTTTGGTTAAGTTTAAAATTGTATTTGCTGGATCCCTTTTACATGCATTCTATCTCTGTTTTTCGTACAATGAATTAGACCATGGCTTTAAGCAACGAGTTTGATTTATTGTAAGAATAACCTTCGGGTTTTTGGTAATACAATATTTTATTTGATTAATTACTTGTTCTGTGCACCAATTAGGATCGTCTGATTGTTATATACTATATAATTTTTTCCCATTATGATCTGTAACGATATCATCGTAGTTTAATTCCAGGGTTTTGAAATGTTTGTCATAAAATATTTTCTTAAGTTTTCGCTACTAGTATACATAATAAAACTACGTTTTAACGGTATTAAGCGCGGTAATTTATTTGATTTTTATTATTCCGATGTTTCGAATAATGCGTGAGGCTATTCAAATAAAAAAACATCCAATTTTCAATAGAGAAGATGATTGACAAGTACCACCTGTTTGGGATCCGATCATCAAAACTATTAAGATCCAGCAAAACCAACTGCGAGACCTCAAGACACTTTGTGCACCGGAACGCAAACCAACTTGATTAATAATTTATTTTTATTTTACCTCCCACCCCTTTTAACATTATATAAAAATATTAGAGCTACCCATGTTTGCTGAAGAGTTTCTTGCCTTGCTTCTTCTGTTCAAGCCAAGATGTTGCGAATCGCTGATAAAATAGGTTAGTCTCCTATAGAGTAAATAAACAAAAACAAGTAATTAAAACCAACAAGTTAGCGTTAGGCTAAATAAAACTTTAACAATACTAATTGACACTACTGAAAAGTAGCTGAAACATCGGAAGTATAAAAATTTAACAAATTACCGCATTGGAAGCGTTAGAAAGTAGTATAGTTATTTAGATTATTTTGTACATTAATAGCATTAATAACTTCACATTTCAGTAGGCTTGTGGAACTTTTAGCTCTAGTTGGATTACCAACTATGTTGTTGGAGTACCATGAATTATCATGGCCTGGTAAAAGACCATGACTAGTACGTAGATTAAGATCATTTGAAGCAGTATTGTCACTCTTTAACTTTATATCAATATTTAAGACACCTATCAAGACAATAGTTTTGTTTTGTTTTGTTACTTAGTAAAAGATCTAACTAATTAATAAAAGGTTCGATATTTCTGTAGGAAGGAGATCTGTAAATACCAAGAACTACAATGCCTTTATTAATCTAAATTACAAAACATTTGTGCACTGACATTTAACTAACAATTAAAATAAATAATCACTGTTTATGCATACATTTTTAGTGATTATTTTATTTTAATCATCGGTCAAACGTCAGTGCACACCAGCCTTGTCAGTAACAGATACTTCTTTCAACTTGCATTTGCGGTCTAATCGCACATAAGCTATAATACCTCCATTTTGGTAATCATTATTTTTAGTGTGGTGAGTGTCATAATTATTTAATGTAGAAAAAATGAGAGCTTTACTTACTAGTACTTCAAATTCAGACATTTTTTTTTGACACTATATTTTATGTAAGAATTTTGAAGCTATTATCACATACTTTTTTCGTTAACAAGGATTTATATAATTCAGGTACACAAACAAACGAAGCTCCAGGCTTTACAGAATCTAGACTGTTTAGTATATAATTGTTGTTAATAAAATTGAATTTTAAACTTATTAACATAGGCTATTTCTGCCATTTCATTCATTTTAATAATATTTGTCATTGTTATCATTTATGTAGTTTTGAGATAGATAAGCCAGGGGATAGATAAATAAAACTAGAATGGGTTGAAATAGAGGATGAAAGTTTATATAGGAGAACAATAACTTCTCAAGTTTATAGATGTAAAAATTCATCATCTATAAAAAAAAATCCATAGTAACTCGATCTTTATATCTTTTAAGCCTTCATGGAAAAATTACTGGAGTATTTTTATTGGATAATTTTTGCTGTAAATTAGTTTAAATATAGTTATAATACCGAAAATGGACATAAATACTTCTCATACCGTGAGATGGGACAGTTTGCGATATAAAATGAAGTGAATCCTCTGGGGACAAATAGCATTAACATAAACATGTCGTACAATGAAACCTGTATTAGCGCCTGCTTTTTAAACAAGAGGCACGCACTAGAGTTTGAACCGCGGTGCGGCCGCGGGGTGGACTCTAGTATAAACTAAATGATATACTTACAAGCTTCATGGCAAGTCACAACCTTCTCCAAGTCATCAAAATGGTAGTAATCATACCCAGAAGTGCCTAGCACCTCGAAAGGCAAATAGCCTATGATTGGTGGAGCCCGGTGGTCAAGAAAGAGAAACTTCCACTCAAGACTGTGCCGCGAAGTGAATTCATTACGAGTCGAATCGACTAGCGATACGTCGCGAATAAGCTGCGGCGTGTACAGCTGCCCCGTGCACACGAACATTAATCTAAAAACCAATTTCTTGTATTAAATAATAATCGTAAATCCAATATATTAATTTATAATCATAACTCTACAAGTAAAAAATTACTAGCCAAGACTCATCAGTATTACATTAGGAATGTCCTCAGAAGCCTATATCGTTATATATAAAATTCTTCTGTCCATGCGTATGTCACTGAATTCGACCTAAAATGTTAGACCGACTTTGTTGAAATTTTGGTGTGTGTATTCAAGTGGGTCAAGGAATGGTTTAAATTCATAATTGGACTCGGTAGGTGGCGCTGCATTCGGGTTCAAATATTTATTTTTATGATGAAGCCTGCTGGGCGCGCTAGTATCTCATAATTTATAATAATTTGTGAGACAATTGCAAATAAATTATTGAGCATGTGCGCATATTTGTTTAATATTTTTTTAATGAAATTACCAGTATATATATATATATATATATATATATATATATATATATATATATATATATATATATATACTCCTACCAACTACTATATCAATACTACTTATCAATTTTGTAAAAAAATCTACATAACATTTTTTTTAAATAGCAAAAAAACAGACTTCAGTTATAATTAAAATGTAAAGAATATATTCTAAAACATCTTAAAGTCGGTGGCTATTAGAATACAAAAAATACTATATTTTCGACAGTTTACTCATCATAGAAATATTGTGCTGTATTTATGAAGAGATATTGTAGAAAATATTTTTAATGTACTTTTTAGTTACAAATATGATATCTCCAGTAAGGTAGCATCTCGAATATGAAATCTCTGTTTATGCTGTGTCGTTAAGGAGTTCTGAACCTGTCTAACCAAATCCAAGTCCAATTCAACACATTTTTCATCATAATTAAGTACCTACTAATTTTGAAATTGTCACAAACCAGACAATAATTTAGTCATTGCAAACTTCTTTTATGATTTTGAGAGTGCTTTTCTATATCTTTCGCAGTCCAAGATCAAATATCCGCGTAATTTATATGGAACCATCTTAAAACTATACTGAACCCAACACAAAAAATACATGATGGATTGAGAACCTCATCCTTTTTTTAAACAAACATTTACGACAGTTTACGAGGTATGTAGCTATAGTTATTGTGTTACCTCGACTCATTATCTGGTTGATATCCTAATTCATTACTGTCCACCTGTTCCATATTTTGTCCTGAAAAATAAAAATAATCAGCTAGAACAAACACAGTTTTCTTTGATATGGCACAAATCATAGAGTTCCTCTTACTAGGATTAAGCTAGCAAATCTAAGATAGGGTAGGTTACACTACTTTATTTGTTAACTGTCTTCAGTTCCTTTAAACTAACAACATATTAAAATTGTTTTACAGCAAAAAAGTAACACATTTCTATAGTAAACGAAAAAAATGTACAAGTTAGATTTTATTATTAAAGCATTTAAATAAAAGCTTATTTTGAAAATGATTTGTTAGTATTTTGATTTTATCAATTACTTTGATATACCTCTAATGAAAAGAATTTTAAAAGATAAAGCTTTTTTTTATAATAACAGGATAAGAGAAAATATATATTACTAAACATTATTATCCACATGAATTAGAATCAATCACTACATGTCAACAACAAAGACGTTTTTGAAAGCGAAACTGAGGTATAAAAAATGAAGGTTGTATTGTATTTTATCTTAGCATTGTTCTACTACCACTTGTACGGATAAAGAACGGGATTGGAAAGGGCAGCGCCTTTATTCACCACTTCTGCACAATATCCACCGCGAGTAAGGATTGTAAAAAAAAACATTGCAGTAAGGGTTTTTGTACTCGTTAATTCAATGTAATTTTGCTAACAGTAGAGAGACGTTGAAGAGACATATTTCTTTATCAAATTCAAAATTCATCATCACAATAAGTCACAATTGTAGAGCGATTTTTAGTTGTTTCTTTATTTGTAAGTCTATATTCCCAAAAAGTGGTTCCACTTTTTTATTTATTTATTGCTGAAGCACAGTAGACAGGCTTACGGCCCAGCTGTGATGGATGGTGATTACCATCACCTATGGACATTAGCAACACCAGAGGTCCCGCCAATGTGCTGCCGGCGTGATGGAGTAACTGGAACGTAGCCACTGAATCCGGAACACAACTCAAAGTTGTTATGGCGGCATACTTCAGACCTGGGGTGGTTGTCATCTAGTCGGGCAAATGCCTTACCACAAGGCGAAGGCCATGGACACCAAGTCACGATCTGATAAGTGGTTTCCAGAAAATCGAGAGTAGCTCTTATTAAGGAAAACCGAACGCCATCAGACTTTGAAAAAAACTTGTATACTCGTACGTGTTGCAGTATTACATTTTCTATAGGCGCTTAATGTTTTTGTATGTATGTTACGCGATTTCTCCGCCAATGAGTGCAAATTTTCTAATTGTAAATTTTATTCGAAAAAATATACTTCCGAGATGTTCTCATAGTTGCCAAATCAGGAGCTGATGAGTGGTTCCCAGGGAATTCGAGAGAAAACCTTCGATAATTTAAAAAACTATTTGTCTTATTCCCATTTTACTCTCATAAACTTGAATAAATAAATAAAATAAATAATAATTTTGAAAGAGAAAGGATTTAATAAAATTTGAAATATAAATTATTCTTGCATCTTTTTCATTCAGATGAAATGAAATGCATCAGGCTCTGGTGTATAAAATACTTACTGAAATGACCATTGAACTGTACAAGTTCATATATTGTGTCATCTGTGTAGTCAGGCGTCCCCCGTCGAAGGTGAACTTGAAATTTTATCTCGTTTTCTAAAAAATACGTAATATTTTTCAGACGCTAATTCTATAACGTAATCAAAGACAAATAACACTTTGATTATCCCATAATCACAGTATTAGGTAGGTTAGATACTTTTCCTAATACTTGTATTCTACAGGAATAAAAAATATTTACTCTTTAATTACAATATTTTCTGTTTATAATTTCGTCTAAAGTGTTGATGCCGAGTTGGATAATTGTAAAAAATAATTTACAGCACTTTTCATTCGGAGATAAAAGTTGTGACTTTTCACAGCCCGTCTAATTATAATAAATATCGCTACAATCACATCATCTCTAAGATACGCCAGCCACAGATACGCATTGCAGTACAATAACAATGTTGTGTAATGTAATCGTCATCAATGTGCGCATATTGCAGTCTCCTATTTCTTTATTATATAACAGAGCTTCAAGAGATAAACTCAAAGAACTTGAATTTTAGTCGCTTTGCTGTTCAATAAAACACTTTTTCAACATTCGCTTAGCAATTTTTATTCAAAACAACCTATAAGCGGAATAAGATTCTGCATACACAAGGCCCAAATGTTCGGAGGAGGCAGCTTTGCCTTCATATAATTATTTGACCTTAATTTGATGCGTTTATGATTTATATTTATTTTCGGTGTAACAAATAAACTTATAAAATGCAACTTTAATTATAAATAAATAATCGCTTTTAATTTCAAAATTAATTTGTTGAAGCGTGTTTGTTATTCACAATTCGGAATAAATTTGTTGAAGTTATTGTTAAAGTGAATTAATTACATTTTAAGTCATAGTAATAATTACATTTGTTCTTTGATCAACAGTACTATTATTGATCGAAGCATTTGTTTAATAAAATATACTTCGCTAGCAAGCAAATATGAGTACCAATTAAAAACAATACAGAACGCCACCACAATAGAATATCGTGCCAGATTTAAAAGAGCAGCGCCTAAAAACTAATACTTAATATACAGGAATAGAAAAACTGAAGAAAAAAGAGCCCAGAGTTCTTTCACTTTATGATGTTCTTCAAAATTAGATGTCACACTTATGCGTTCAGGATATATGAGAATTTGTTTTTCTAGATTAGTTTTATGATTTTCTGAAGAAATTAGGAAAGTAATAATTTAAGAATCAATTTTAGGCTTATTTTCAAATCTATATTTTGCGAAATGAACTTATGGCGCAACAGCACTATTTAGTAGATTTTTTTTGTTAAATACAATCTCGCCGTTAATTTTGGCTTCATGCGTTGCTCTTTCTAGGACTAACAAATATTCCATGCTTTATAGGAAAGCCGTGAAAAGATGAAGTTTTTCAATTCACAAACAATCAAAACGCAATATCACATTTATATGTTAGTAAGTTCCAGTTAACACAAAATAAACAAAATTCAAAATATTTAATCTAAATTAGGTGTTTTAACTATATTTCTTTGAACGATTTTAAAACATAAGTGTAACAGTAACTTTATTATTGAAGTTTTTTTATAAACATAATTAAATCGCCAAGGAAGTAGTATAATTATTCGCAATAGTTGGTGATGGTTAAAACTCGCATACTAGATGAAATGCAAAATATTGGTCAATTAACAAAATTATGTCGTATAGCTCAAGCAGCATTGATTTGGTACAAAAATAATATATTATAACATACACAAAAATATAATTACCTAGCTGATACTAATAATTAATGTTGAGCCACACTATAAAGTCACTTTGGTGTTCATCAAACTGTTTTGACTAGTTGTTTGAACTATCGATGATGATTTGATTAAAGTTGGGTTTGCTATAGGAAAGGCTAACATTATCGAAAAGACTAAAATAAAACGCTTATTGATTTATGAAAAAAATTTGATTGTACATAATACTCTAGAACACATCACTAATATTTAAGAAAAAAAACAATATTGTCAGACATAACATTACCTTTCTAAAGAAATAAGGTCATTATGGTGTTTTCATTTGATAGAAATTATTTTGATACTGCTACAAAATCAGTTCGACAATATACATATTTAACATCAAAAGTGGCTTTATTGGGTGATTCAACTTATAATACAATTTGCCTATGTAAGAAATAATATAATTGCTTTAAAAATGCATAGCAGAATGGATAGAATGCTCACTCTCTTATATAAAAATATTTTTATAATTTATTGTGACATGTGTCATTCATTATCAATAGTCTAATAATTAGTCAAAATGCACTTTAGGTTAGCTAAATCTTTGTAGCACATGCTTTCCTATCAGGATTCAAACTCAATAATTTGAAACACCAGTGTGTTAGCCACTAAGCTATAATATATTAAACTTTATCAGATATTGATAGTACAGTAATAGTTAGTATTATTTTTTTAGTTTTGAATCCTGACTAGGTAAATCCTTATGATATAGTTTTTGTCAAAATAGGCGTCTTTAAGTATTATTTACTATTTTCATACTTGGCACTTATAAATAAATCATGTTATATACATAATAAACAAGAGCAGAACCTTAAGTGATTATATGTAATAATTTAGTAAATACCTTTTGAACTGGGTTGCATTGGATCTACAGCAGCACCAGGATTTTGAAGAAGGCTATATAAATGGGAACGGTCATCTTCATATGCCAGATCAAATATACTTTTGTTCACTATATCAGCCTGAAAAATAAAATTAAAACAGTGTAAAAGTGTGAAAATTTAAGAACCCGTACACATATAATTTAACAATAGTTTCTTTTAATATGAAAGTTAGTTAGTTGTTAGGAATATTTTTATCTGATAGAACCAACTATATTTGAGGGTTCACAAATTAAAGTGATCATAATCAAGGTGAATATGAATACTTAATTATTCATACATTAGATAAACATATATATTTTTAACCATATAAAAAAGTGTGTATGTATTTTATTGAGAAAATAGATAGTTTCGGGGGCTTAATGATTACAAGTGAAATTATGAAAATCTCCAATCTAAATAAATAAATATGACATATTGTTTGTTGCCAACAAATAATATTTCATATTTATTTATTGGTGCATAAGTTGAGAATGGCTGAATCAATTCAGCTAATAAATTTCTTAGTAATCTTAATTAAGTAGTTAAGTTGAAAAAATTGGAAAAGATGCCAAATAAGTTACAAAATTCAACAAAAACAAGACAAAAAAAGTTCCATGGCATCTTTATGGTATGAACTCAAGACTGTAACTCTCAACTTGAATGATGTTCTATTTGAAATAGACTAAGATAAAGGTATGCTAAATAGCATACATATTACAAATTTATTTAATTATGTCAACAATAATAACAACCATTCCTACATAATTTAAATCATGTGTACAAAGTTGTGTTTGGCACAAGTGTTGTTTATTTCACTAGAGGTTAAAACATTTACATGTACCGGTTTGTGCCCTAGAAGTGATGCTATGCTTTCTGAAACATAATATATCCTCCCTGATTCAGAAAACACCATTACAAAACCTTCCAAAGCCTCTAATATTAAATAGGTAAATTCTTCATTTGATAGGAATGCTGGTTTCCAGTCATCTTGAACATCATATGCACGAGATCTTACTGTTGTTTCTGTAAAATGAGAAAAAAACAATATTTGTTTATTTTCTTTTAAGCCTATACAATATTTTACAAACTTTTATTTTTCCAAATGTGTATACATATATAATAATTTTTATATGAGTAAGTCACTGAACTTCTAAACGCCTGGACTGATTTTGATGAAATTTTTGAGTGATTGAGTTAATCCTTGGATGGTTTACAATAACAATATGGTTTTAAGTTATTTTTTTGTGTAGGACAATATCTAGCTAGCCTGTTATTATACATGTACATACATATATAAGTAAGAACAATTTTATGAATGTGTGTTAAGTAAATAACAATATATAAATAACACAGTTATGATAAATATTTAATGTATTTTTCTATATAGCTTTTTTTGCCCAATATAGGCACACAATCATCTGATTTAAAGTGGTTACCATTGCCTATGAAGATGCTGCCAGCCTCAATGAACTTTTATAACACTCTTCTTAAGCAAATCCTATGTAGTCACTGAGGAGTACTTCCCTCCAAATTTTATATAATTATACACAAAATGAACATTCAAAGTGGTTCAGCTTCACTAATAATTGTTTTCATTTTATGTCAAAGATTAAACTTAGATATAATAATGTACATCATTGTATGCAACATAATTAATATGTGTATAATAATGTATGATTTGAAACATTGGACATTTGTTCAATAGCGAGAGCCTCAGATAAGAATCAGATAAACATGCTCATTTATTATTCTATGTACATGAATAGCTTACCATTATGATTTTTAAGGAAAGATATAGTAGACTTCAGAACTGTAGATTTATCCATTTTCCTACTATTTGTGGACACCATTGAGCTTAACTCATTGACCAGCATATTGAATTGGTCACGTCTCTTCTTTTCACTTAAATTACGTGTCCTCCTGTAAATATTTATAATAAAAGTGTTATACTTTGTAGCAATAGGAAACACATAAGTAATGAATCTTGTAAATTTATCTATAAAGTCTAGTTGGTATGTATATAAGATAGCATAGAGTATGATAGGCATTATTATTGCATATTTCAGTATTGTCTGGAAAAAAGTTTGTATGTAATTGATTGTTTATTTTATTGATTGTAGCTTGTAACTAAAAAATAATTGGAAATAGACACACCAGCCAATATGACACTTCAGTTAATGTCAAGTTAATTTTATGTAATTCATAAAGAGCAATGGCTACTGACAACAAGTGGAGACTGTGCAGAGATTTATGCATAAAGAAATAAAGGGCCCTGAGAGATTAGGTGTAGTACCTTTTTGAGTCATCCTTATCATCGCCGTCGTCTTCCATGGCTCTTATTCTGCCCCTAGCAGTTACGTTCACTTAATTTGAAGCCATAGCACATTGACACTCAGCATAATTATTTGTCTACACAAAACGACTTCTTGAATCCAAACTATATTTCCTCTACATTATATACCATTACATCGTTTACACTAAAAAATAACAGCAAATAGATTCAAAACATAACATAAATGCTATAATTGTAAAATAAGCGAAACTATGTAAATCACTGCGTCAAACTACACCATAGTACGTATTATTGTTGTGTATCAAATATATTTACAGTATTAATCCACAGTAATCGAATAATGCTGAAGTAATAAAAATCTATTAATACGCGAGCACTTATATGCATAAAGAGATAAAACAACGTTTGATGCAATGTACCAAAAATCTGATTATTTTCTCCAAATATTAACATTAATGATTTTCGCACGCAAATCAATGACTAAATACTAAATTACTAATTAGCTCAATACGAACTTCGAGCCACAGATACAACTATATATATCGCCGAGCATTCAGGCAAAGAAACTTAATGCATACAGCTATAAATATGAACATATCGCGGGCTTCAAGCCAGAGGGGCGTGTATGCTAAAACCAACTTTTCAGGAGATACAAAAAACTTAATAAGTTTTTTTCAATGTATTCAATGTCTGTCTATGAAAGTACTTCTACTAGTATTAACCTACTATTAAGACCAAAAACAGAGCTGGTGTATCGATAAAAATATAAATGACGAAATAAAAAGAAACGCATTTTTTTATACGCCCCTCTGGCTTGAAGCCCGCGATATAGCCTTGTCTATTTAGGTATTTGTTGAGCACAAACACTTGGGTGGCCATGTCACCCACGTCCGTAGGAGAATACCCATAAAAATGAATCCCTACACGTAGCCCCTGGGCGGTGCCAATCAGGTGACTCTGGTGGTAGGCTTCGGCCGCGGCTTTAGTACCACCCATCGGTCAAAATCGTGTCGCCATAATGGCCTAGCCGTGTTCCGGCACGATGGCCTATGAAGCCTCAAGGACTATGGGTCAAAATAGTTGCTTTACTTTACGACAACCGACCTGATAAGTATAGATACCACCATGCTCTGTGACTAGTCTCGGAGGGTAGCGGGATCCGAGGCACGGTGCACCGCTGGCCGACCGCAGTCAGTAGGGGGCCCAAGTAACGTTTTAGCCACTCGAGAAAGGCTGCCCCACCAACTCGCGAAAAATCCCATGATGCGTCATAGTGCCGGTTGGCGACCGGACAAGAGGGCCCTATGAACGTCTTGGGGGGGCTCGGGCGTCCCCGCAGTCTCCGGACTAGTCCCTCATATGTACGGTTTGTCTTTACAAATCTGATGGTTAAGATTGTAAAGCCTCATTTAACTGCCATTTTCCTACCTTTTATCACTCACCAAACATGAAACAGAGAAATAAGAAAACAGTTACACAGCGGCTGCACTCCCTCTTGTTGAAGGTGCACCTCACAAACATAAGAGGTTTACACTCAAATCTCGTTGCTGTCCATCACCATCTTGAGACAGAAAAACCTGCTCTCTTGTTCCTCTCGGAGACGCAGATAAGACCACCGTCAGATGTTTCGTACTTATCATACCCAGGATTTACTCTGGAGCACAACTTCAAATCTCGTGCGGGTGTGTGTTTATATGCCCGCGATGACGTGTGCTATCGGCGTCTTCGGAATCTTGAAGACCATAGATTTTCTGTATTGTGGGTTTTGGTGGATACTGGTATAGATAAAATACTCTGCATGTGTCTACAGATCGCACAGCGGAGACCAGAAGATGACTAGGCTCACTGAATACCTTAGTGAGGCGGCGGATGCCGGACAACAAAAGTATCCCACGGCCCAATTAGTACTACTGGGGGACTTCAATGCCCATCACCACGAATGGCTGTTCCCATACCAGTTTACTGACCACGCTGGAAGAGAGACTCGTATGCTAGCACTTGCCTTAAATCTCACTCAGTTGGTCCAAGAAGCCACAAGGGTTCCAGATGTTGAAGGGCATACAGCCAACTGCTTAGACCTTCTGTTGACTAATGAGCCAGACCAATACTCTGTGTCAGTGTCTTCTCCATTGGGTAGCTCCGACCACTGTCTGGTGAAAGCTGTATCCGCTCACTGCCCATCTAAGACCACACCAAGTGGTACGCGGCGGGAATGGCGTTACAAGTCAGCAGACTGGAACGAGATGCGCTCCTTTTTTGCATGTTACCCTTGGCAGCGAGTTTGCTTCTCTTCTAATGACCCTTCAATTTGCGCTGATGCAATAGCTGACGTGATACGGCAAGGTATGGGATACTATATTCCTTACTCTAACAAAATTGCGTCAGTGCAAGCTCGACCCTGGTTTAGTGGAGAGTGCAAACGTGCTGAATTTCATAAGCACAAAGCATACCTAGCTTGGGTCGATGCTCGCAACCGCAAAGCAAAAGATGTAAAATTGAAGAAGAAAGCATTCAATAAGGTTGCCAAATCGTGCAAAAAGGTTTTACGGAAGGCTCGTTTCGACCACATTTCACGGATCGGGAACAAACTTGCCTCATACCCAGCTGGCAGTAAGGCATTTTGGTCCCTGGCGAAAGCGGTTGAATCGAACTTTTGCCGCCCCTCACTTCCTCCACTGCTGAGATCTGATGGGTCACTAGCTCACACTGCGGAAGAAAAAGCCAATCTGCTTGCAACTCTTTCCGCAGAATCTTCTCGTTTATAAACTAACGGTACAATACCTCCACATCTGCCTCATAGTGTTACCTCCATGGCTGAGATACATATTCGACAGACAGAGGTACGAAAGACACTGAAAGCTCTAGACGTGAACAAAGCAAGTGGCCCAGATGGAATCCCAGCTATAGTTCTTAAAACTTGTGCGCCTGAACTCACTCCAATACTGACACGCCTCTACCGTCTATCTCTAAAAACAGGACTGGTTTCAAAATCTTGGAAACAAGCTAACGTGCAACCTGTGCCCAAAAAGGGTAGTCGTGCTGACCCTGTCAACTACAGGCCCATTTCAATAAACTCTATACTCTGTAAGAGCATGGAGCGAATATTGAATGTCAGGCTTCTGGCGTACCTAGAAGAAAACGACCTGCTCAGTGATCGTCAATACGGTTTTCGCCGAAATCGCTCAACGGGAGATCTTCTAGCGTACGCCACACACATCTGTGGTGAAGCAATCGAGAAGAATGGAGAGGCGCTTGCCGTTTCTCTGGATATCTCGAAGGCGTTTGACAGGGTCTGGCACGACAGCCTTATTAGCAAACTTCCAGCATACGGATTGCCTAACAGTCTCTGTGTTTGGATATCAGATTTTTTGAAGGAACGTTCGGTAAGAATGGTTGTAGATGGCTACTGTTCCGATCACATGGCAATCAATGCCGGAGTCCCTCAGGGATCTGTTCTCTCCGCAACTCTTTTTGTGCTGCACATTAACGACCTTCTTAAACCCGGAGTTTTTGGCTACGCAGACGACAGCACTGTTGTGGAGAGATATATGTCCAATGCGCGAGATAATAGACCCCAGATCCAGTTGCACAGAGAGATGATGGTTGAACGGCTGAACGTATCCTTGCAGGCGGTCTCCGAATGGGGTGATGCAAACTTGGTTACGTTCAATGCCTCCAAAACCCAGGCGTGTCTATTCTCCGCAAAACGGAGTCAATTCGATCTGACTCCCACTTTCAGGGGTGTGTCCATAGCATTGACTGACAGACTCCAGCTTCTGGGCATCTCTTTGACCCCAACACTCAATTTTGGCACGTACATAGAGTCTTTAGCGCAAGTGGCGGCCAAAAAGCTGGGTGTACTGGCAAAGGTGAGACAGTACTTCACGTCAGAACAACTGCTGAACTTATACCAAGCACAAGTTCGGTCCTGCATGGAGTACTGTTCTCATCTTTGGGACGGGTCAGCCAAATACCAGTTGGAGGCGTTGGAATCAATTGAGAAAAGAGCCAGGAAGCTGGTCGGCGATGATCATCTTTTTGATGCTCGACTTCAGAGTCTTGAGCATAGGCGCAAGGTCGCGGGGCTGACTGTATTCTATCGGATACATTTCGGGGAGTGTTCCTTAGAACTGCACGAGCTGATTCCTCCATCCCCTTTTTACCATCGGACAACCAGACGGACCGGTTTGCGCCACCGTTACATAGTGGAAACACCACCAGTCAGAACCAAGCGTTTCGCTTCATCCTTTCTGGTGCGCACTGGCGAAGAGTGGAATAATTTGCCGGAGTCTGTTTTTCCTGACAAATACAATCTTGAAATCTGCAAGTCACGATTGAATAGTTATCTTCTAGGTAAGCGTGCTCCATCTTAGACTGCGTCATCACTCAACATCAGGTGAGACAGTAGTCAAACGCAAACCTATACTTCCATAAAAATAAAAAAAGTAAAGATGGAAACCACTGAAGTATGAAACCTATGGAAATGAAACGTCAACAAGAAATGCGTGCCACTGTGACGTCATTTGGGGACTAAACATGGCGGTTTTAGTGCTGCCCAGAAGATTTTAATGTTATTAGGTTTTATCGATAAACGTTCTTGGCTCATTGTATTTTAAATATTATTGAGTATTAATTATTTGTAGAATTTATACTTTAATAGGAAGTAAGTATATTGTTTCGTGCAAAGATACTTTGATTTAGATGTGTGAAATCTAAGACAAGTTCTTGCTTCAAATTTGCCAAGTAAACGATATGACGATTTATAAAAGTTGCTACACTGATTTTATAAAGTTGTCGTTTGACAACTCAGTGACCGCAAAACATAAACATATGGCGTAGTAGTGCCATCTGCCCATCTCTAGCATGTTAAATTTTATCGTCGTGTCGTATGTTGCCGTCTCATTCGCACTCGCATATATGTCGGAAAGGGATGGAAGCTTTATGTCGGCGATAAAACGTTAGCATGCCTAGCTATGCTGTTTGGATATATATTTTTTTTATAAGAGTACGTGTTTTTCTTAAACTACTTACCTCTCTATTACAATTTATTTTAATTGTGTTGTTGACTCTAAAGTCCGTAACACTGCCACAACGCACCTCAAGATAGGTGCGCCGCATCATAAGTGAGAGTGATTCAAATTTTAAATTTATCAAGGGATCGCGTGATATAAAAAAAATAAAACACCTTCAAATCAAATCATTTATTTGCTGAAAAACATGGTCAGTAAAAATATTAGATGACAATATATTATTTTGTTTCACATGTTTTTGCCCTTTCAGGCATGAAAATAGTAATTAAGTTGAAAATCAACATTTACCAAGGTAGAGGAGTCAGGAACGGCCAAAACAGGAATTAAAGACATGAGTGGATGAAGGTGATAAGTCGCATAATTCCAATTCTGAGTAAATCGAGATAAAAGTTTTACTTTTACTTGAAACTGAACTGAACTTAACACCTTTTTCAACTTTTATTTATTTTAATATGCCTTATATCTATGGTATCGACTTAAAACCTTCATCAACGCAAAAAAAGCAAAAAACCGAATGTGCGACATATCACCTTCATCCACTCACGTCTTCAATTGTTTCCGACTGGTTTTCTTTTAATATCCCAGTTTTATGTTGGCTGGCATGTTGCTGCAAAATATTGAACTATTAGTTTAGAATAATTGTGCCCACAGTAATTTTTTCATAAAGTTTGCTTAAATGATGACATTATCATTCAAATTGAGCAAATACGTTTTTTGGATGGAATCGCAGTCACAAAACCCATAAGTTTTTCTAAAATAGATAAATAGAATGAGAATAATATAGACCACAACTAGTCGTAAGTAGCATCAGTAATAATGTAGCAACAAGTCTCCATGAGGGTGAGAGGCACGAGAAGACATAAATTAAGGCCTTCGACTGCGAAGACGGAGCAGAAATTATATAATAAGCCAACAGTCCAACTATCCTGCTGATCATCGTCCCACCATAAAAAACTTGTATATTAATTTTTATCGTTTTATAGCACGTTTTGTTGTATGTATATAATTAAAAAAAAGTATATCAATACAAACTATAAAAGTATATACAGTATTAACTTACTCTTACAAATTTGAAGGGCACGGCATCATCTCGTAGTCGAGTCACATCCAAACTTTTGTAGAAACATTTATCATCAAAATGTAGCGAGCAAATATAAATATATTTTACATTTGGCTTTATATTTTCCATTCCAATGGCTTCCAGTCACTTTTTCTTTTTACTCTCATTTTTTGGGATCCTATAAAATATGTTTTAATTATTATTTTTGTATGTTTTAAGCGAGGTAGCATGATAAAATAAGAAATTTTATAAAAGCAATCATATTAAATCGATATCAAAGTCGATAAATAATGTGCAACCCTAGCTAATAAATTAACATTATTTAAGTATAAAAATATAGTTAAATAAGTCAAATCCATACATGACCTATAACTGCACATAAGAACCTTGCTAATTATAATGTAAATCTTCCTTTATTTTCCCGAAAACATTAACAATAACCAATATTTTTAATGTTATTTATAGCGTACCTGTGTATGGTTAAAGATAGCTGATTTGGTGTTTTTCTTATGCCACGCCCTATAACACTACACACTGACATATTTGCGACGTAATTATTTATATTTGGCTTCAATTATTTTAAATTACAAGCAAAATATTAAAAGATAATTAGTTATTTTTATTTATACCACGACTTTTTGACAAGATATGTACCGGCTGAACTGACTGACAATGTCATTTGGTGAACTAAACATGGCGGATTTTCGGCCGCATTAGGTATTTACGTATATTTATACGTATATATATGTTTCACTTTATGTACGCACTGAAATACTGTTATATTGTTTTCCTGCGAGTTACAGTGCTGAGTAAGAACGAGATAGATATATGTTTATGTGTGTGCCTTCAAAATGGATGCTATTTATATAAGCAATAGTACGTATAGAACAATATGTCGCGTCCCTATTATATAGGTCTATGGTTGCCTGTTGGGCTGGTTTGACAATTTGATCTACTGTGACTAATGTCAGGTCTATTATTTATTCAGGTTAGCTATGTAATCAGTAATCAGCTTATATTGTATTAAAACAATAATTGCTTCTTCGGGAATATATATAAATTGTTTATTTTAGGTGGTAAACACACAAAGCAATAATTGTTTTTGTTAAAATTTTAATAAAGCGGTAGTAATGGTGGTCATCAAATGGAAATTTCATTGCAAAGGCCTTTTCCAAAAGATAAGGTAAAAGTTAATGCAATAATTATATTTGTATGCTTTTTATTAGCTTTACAGTGATAGTTAAATAGTTCAATAATAGTCGATTATTATATTAATTTGAGATATAACTGAATAAGTCACATATATGTTCCATATTTGAAGTGGTTATTGCCAAAGAAATTTAGAGGGGGATGGTGATGATGTTTAAGAATTGCTGGATTACACAATCAAGAGCTAACAATGGATGAGCTTATAGAAATGCATGAACATTAGCAAGATATCAAACAGACTGATTTGTTGGACGCAGTTGAATCAGAAAATCAAATGATAATTGCAAACTTAACAGAAAGCCTCAGTTCAATTGAAAATGGGTTACAAATTTTAGAAATAATAGATTCCAATGAAGAGTGCATTTCTCTGCAAAACGGGCGATAAAAAGTTACTGGTATGCTACCAGGATATTTTGTGTGAGGAAAAGAAAAACTAACTTATCAAGTGCTATGAAGCCTTTGAAATCAAAATAACTTTGGTGTATTTTGTCTTATTTAGAACGATGTAAATTATTTTATCATTTAAATATGCAAAGTTGAACCTAGACTTATGCAAATTCGAGTTACACTGTTATTACTCAGTTCCACATATTTCATAAGCCCGGGGTATTTCTTTACAGACAATCACTTAGTTCATCAGAGAGAAATTTAAATAGAAACTTAAAGAGTACTTTCTATCTTAAAATATCTTTATTTGGTTATATCTAATATATAAAATTCTCGTTTCACAGTTTTCGTTGCCATACTCCTCTGAAACGGCTTGACCGATTTTGATGAAATTTTTTGTGCTTATCCGGTATCTATGAGAATCGGCCAACATCTATTTTTCAGCCCCTAAATGTTAGGGGTAGTCCACCCCTAAATTTTTTATTTTATTTTTTAGACAAAATTTTTATTTTCTATTTTTTTATGATACAACATACAAAAATACATACAACCCTAGATTTTCAACCCTCTACGATCAACCCCTATTTTTTACCGGGCAGGACGACGTCTGCCGGGACAGCTAGTTTTATATATGTATGTATCTTATTATATTGTATAAGTGTGTATTGTCTGTACTAAACATATGTGTATAATTTCTATTGTATGGATAATTTTTAAACATATTGATTTTACACTTATGTAGTTACTAGTAATAGTTATTTATAATATTAGTGTGCTAAATTGGTTTTTACAAATGAGCATACTAATGCAAGCCCGAGAAGAAGTTGATGGGTTAACATAGTCACGAGTTTGTAAAAACCAACAACCACATGTGTGTCATACAACTTTTTCAATGCACTGTGAGAAAACAGTACAATAGATAATGAAACAAACAGATTTTTGTCGCAAAGTCGCAACACTAAGCATTCCAATCAGAACATGAGAAATGAAAAAGTATTTTTGCTTACACAACCTTCCCTTTTATTTCTCCCTCTCTACCTAGATCCTTAAGCTTGTTTTAAGAAACCTCTGTTAAGTTTAAGCTTGCATCTTATCTTACATCATTATTACATTATAGTTTTGAGTGTAACTTAGTGTACAATAATGAATGTTAGTCAGATATTGGACAAGCGCATACAGGTATGCTATTTCTGGTCCCAGAGCTTCCCAAATAATATCCACTTAAATTTCCTTTTATGTATTACTCCTCTCTATTTTTCTACCCCTACACTTTCCTTCTGCTATCCTCTTTCCTATTTGTAGTGTCCTGCACTATGCAGATTTGGGAAATCAGACAGCAATCACTATATTATTAAGATATACTTGCTAATTATTTTAAAATGGTATATGGATGTTGGGTTCCTAAATGGATACTCCAGATTCAACTGAAGTCTTAAAGTAAGAAAAGTTCAGTAAATCTTATTGCTTAGTAAATTCATCATTATCTCAGTTCAAAATCTTTATTAGATTGTTCTGAATTGTGTTTTATTGGTTGCATTTTCAGCAAATAAACAGGCCATTGGTCCACCTAATGTTATTCTCCTCCTATTGACAGTGGCAACACTAGGGGTCGGCCAATGTGTTGTAGCCTTCAGGATGGTATAGAATGTGGGGGAACATTGTGGTCTTCAGAAGGGGGGGGGGGCAAGCTAGGAGGGATTGGATAGAGGGGATAAGATGGGATAAGAAGAAGGGGAAACTAGGCCATTGTAACTATTATTCACAAAACTTAACTAGCTCCAGACTAACCATTTGATGCCTGTGTTCTGTGGGAGAGTATAGTAATGCATCAATCGAGCTGGTGCAATTAGCTGTAGTTAAGATATTTAACCCAACATCTCCCATGTTAGATTTTAGGTATATTCTACTACTTTTCCTTCACTACTTTGCACAATCTTTGGCATTCTTTATGAAACTACTATTAAGTATTCTCTTTTATTTCTTCTTATATCAATATGTATTATTTATATTTCAGTGGCTTTTTTATGTGGAAAATATCTCAAGCAGTACTAACTGGACATTCCCTGACATATAATGAACACATGAGTCAAAGTTACGCCATTGATGTTCTCTTAGAACCTATATTTTGGTTTGTTGACAATTTCGCCAAATATCTGGGCAAGGTAAGTGAAAAATTATTTTTTTCTCATAAATATAAGTTCTGAACATACAATCCACCTACGACAATGTAAAACTTTGACCACTCTGGCAGAAACTGCTCAATCTGAGTATCCATTTGAGGATTACAAATATGATTTGTAATGATGGAAAGAACCATCTTCATTCATTTTTCGGGAAAGGATTCGCTCTTAAGACTCATTTGGAAGAGACTTCCTCAAGGCTCAGTTCTCAGCCCTGTCCTCTACAATATTTACACATGTGCCAACTGGTTTTGCAATATGCAAGTGATAGAGCTTTTTATACATCAATCCCATTTACAGATGCCGCTACCCGTCTGAACTTAGCTCACTAATTTCACAACATGTGGTTACAAGGCCATGGTTTATCTACCCAAAAGTTCAGTAATCATTTTCTCACGCAAAAGGGAGATCCCTTCTCTGGACATTGATATCGATAACCAATCACTCTTATATGCAATACGGTTACATGTTTAAGTGTCCTTTTAGACTCCAAACTTTTAGGCATACATCATCTAAATTATGTTTGTCAAAGCAGAAAAAAATTTAAATATTTTGTGGTCATTATCAGGGGTTAGATGGGGTTACCACTCTTATTTCTAGAAGCTTTTATAGCTACAATGCCGTTGTGCAAAGCCATTTGGACTATTGAAGTTTCCTCTTAGAACCATGCAGTAAAACCGCATTAACTAAAGTAGATCAAATTTGAACCGAATGCCTCAGGATAGTCTGTGGTGTTATGAAGTCACCAACAAATGCCCTCCAAATAGATTACTTAGATCCACCATACTTTCTGTGTAGACAGATGCTTGTAGACCGATATTTTTTTTAAGGTGGCTAAGCTTTCGGACTATCTTTTTCTATACTCTCTTAACGAACTTGCTCACCTATCCTTAGCCTGTAGTAGTTATTGAACCCATAAATGTTTGGCTCTTTTAATTAACTCTTTTCATAAGTTTCGAAACCTTCTTTGCCTTCTGTCACAAAACTACAAAAACCCGCTCTTCTAATCTAGCTTTAGTAGTCTTCTTTTCTGCCCACATATTATACTTGACTTGAGTATCAGTAAAAATCCTAGCTCTAACCAGAAATTGAAACCTCCTTCAAGAACAGTGGTCAGATTATTATATTCCAATTAGAAGAGCTGTGCGTTGGTGCTCTTCCAACCAAAAATTGAATAGAGAAAAATCTATAGATACCAAAACATTCATTTAGAACACTATCTATATACACTCATCTTCACATTGTGTAAAGATAATATCTTTTGAGGTATATTTTACCTCAATAATATCCTTACTTATAAAAAGTCAGACCCTGTATGTTTGTGTCCATAAAACTGAAAAAATAGAAGACTTAAAATATTGTATACTATGTTATATTTTAATGGAAATGGTTTTTTTTATTATTAATTAATATCAAACTGAACCTCATCATAGTTTAGGTAGTATAAAATTAGCTAGTATATAACACCATTTCTCCTTTTAGGTATTTGTATTTTGCGTTACTATTTTGACATCTGCTGTAGTGGCAATAGCATATTGGGTTGGGTTGCCATACTGGTGGGAAAGGTGTCCATACACATCAACATTCCTGGTTATATTTGGAAACTGGTTATTGTTGAATATTGTCTTTCATTACTACATGGGTGTAGTCACGGAGCCTGGATATCCACCACACGTGAGTACCTTTGTAATTAACTAACTGATAAAGGTTGTTCTGTTTGAATTTCAATAAACTTGTTTATGAACTTTTCGTGAATCTTTTTTCTTTTTTTTTGCAGGTTCAGCAGACAGGCAGACAGACCACTTGATGGAAAGTGGTTACCGTCGCCTATGGACATTTGCAACACCAAAGGTGCAACAAATGCGCTGCTGCTCTTCTAAAGGAGACTGGAACCTGGTCACTAATGCCGGAACACAACTCAAGGTTGTTTGTGGCGACATACTCTAGACCAGGGGTGGTAGCCATCCAGCCGGGCAAATGCCCTACCACCTGGCAAATCTGTAAATGTATTGGAAATAATTTAAAAAAAACGATCATGGTTGTGGCCATCGATATTTAATTTTAAGAGGAATAATAATACATTAGAAGTTTGTCTATACGAAATTATACGCAATACATCAATAAAAGAATCAACTCGTGTTTTGCTGATTGCGAGTCTGGTGGCCCATTTGCCACCTGCTTTTTCGCCTGTTCTCCATTTTGGTTTACCTATCCCCCATCCCGTACTAGATAGAGGATGGGTAACGTGTTGACGTCGCCCGTGGTATTCCTGGCCGTGTGCTTGCATTCAGGCAATAAAAAGCCAGATATTTCATACATACTTATAGTTAATTATGATCGATCGACATACAAAATGTATAATTTTTGTGATATATCTATATTAATCGATTCTTTCCGTTTTCTTGAAGAAACTATTTGTTATAAAAAAAGTTAGATTTTTTTAAGATTTCTATCTAAGAGTTGTACAATTGTAGCCACCTGTAAACTTCTAACATTGTATAAACTGAAAAACAGATTATTTTTTCGAAGACAACACCCTTTAAAAAACCTTGTGATAATGATGTTTTCAATTAGCATTATCCATGTAGGTTTTTGACATACCTCATATTATGACAGAGGTGCCAATTATCATTCATGACTTCAAAGTCGTCAAAACAGCATTGCTTAAATCTTTTTGCCAGGCCATTGCAGAGGCAGCATAGCTAGGCATTTGTTCCCCATTTAACTTAGCAGCTGTGAATGTAGTTGTTTCTGATGTGGTTCTTAGAATATAGTCATAGTAGTTCTTATAATAATAGGCTTGCATAAAAATTGTATTAAATTGACCTTGATTGGTTGGTACTATCTAATATTTTATGTTTTAGGGCACAATGATATCAGAAGCTGCAAGTATATGTAAGAAGTGCATATCTCCCAAGCCACCAAGGACTCACCATTGTTCAGTTTGTGACCGATGCGTACTTGCAATGGACCACCACTGTCCGTGGTTGAATAATTGTGTTGGTTACTACAACGCACGGTATTTCTATCTCTATATGGTTTATATGGTGGCTGGAGTATCATTTGTAATAATTGCAGGCATTGATATAGGATATAAAGTGTTATGGCTCAATGATACTGGTAAAAAATTATTATAGTTTTTAAATGTATTGTAAGTTGTGGCATAGTCTCTAACGCAATGATGTGGAGTTAAATGGTAGCAGAGAACATGCGCTCACTAAGGCAGCAATATTAATACAATTATATTATGCTGACGGTGAAAGAAAATATATTGAGAAAACCAGCATATACAAGTGGCGGTATGTGGGGTATGTCTTCGGTTCCCATCTATTGTTGAAAGTAGATACCTTTTTTAATGATAGCTATGAAATCAAACGAGAGAATCACTGGTTGGTAAGTGGCCTTCGTCATCTATAGACATTTAAAAATTCAGAGCGTCGATTCCTTTTACAAAATACTGTCAGTACATAAGGTAGTTTATAAAATACCTATATATTTTTTTATTATAACTACTTTTATTATGTTTTCTGTTACTGTGTTATTTGTGTTACTATGTTTGATAAAAATATTTATGTTCATTCACAAATTCGGTATAGAAAATTATAAGCTACAAAATAATAAGCAGCGCCATCTAGTGTGAGTCACATCAAACGTATGACACAAAATATTTTCTGTGTTGAAATATATATGTTGAAAAATTCGCTTGTTGCATGCTTGGATCATCCAGTATGCAATATAATATAATAAGAGCCTGTTGAATGTTTTATAAGTGGTATGGCTTACACTGCGGCACCATTATTTTCCATATAAACCTTCGGCGTGACTCTTTGATGTGCCAAATTTCATGATAATCGATCAAACCATTTGGGAGTTTATATGGCCGTACGTAACTGACACAAATTATTATGTACATAGACATAAAGTTATATTATAAATATTCTTGTGTTCGTTCATTTTAGTGAACAAAAAAATCTAATCTATCTCATTGTACCTATATTGTCTATTTCTTAGATAAATAGGGAGGAATGTAAATAACTACTGCGGGAATTAAAATGAATAAGAAGAATAAGCTCTCAGATATTAGCATTTGCGCAGAAAACCCACTGTTTGACAAAAAAAATTATTAGGAGACAACCTAAGTGAGTTTCTCGTGAAGGATGATATGCGTGCTAATGATCTCACCAACTGTTATGTGAAAGACCGCGCGTATCGGAATTGCGTAGTCTTGTTTTACCATTAAATATTTATTTGTTCAATAGGTTCATGATGGCTTATTATTTGATAATATAAAATAGAGACAGTTTGAAAATAATCCCAGCCAGTAACAGCACCAGTTAATAAGTATGATAATATTATGTCTATCAATATCTCTTACTCTGGCCCATAGCAATAGTTCTCTTGGGTTTTTTTGTACAAGCTATTGAGGGTATTTCAAAAAATATTCTATCAGTCCGTACCCACTTACTGTGTTACCCCTGGTTTACATAATGCCTACTTCCACGGCAGCAAGTAGAAAAGGGGCGAGTGAGACAGTCAGAGCAAGTATTAAATGTTCATATAGGCCCCTCGCTACTAACCTGCTTGCTGCCGTAAAAGTGAGTATAATATAAAGGATACCTTGCACAGTCTCTAAACAACACTTGTTTCAATGCTATCTGCTGCTAGAACAGTCGACCCGGTATCACTTGCATAAATTTAGGACCTTCCACTTATATATTTTTGGGAATAAAAGTACCGTAAGTTCGTTCTATTATGGAGAAAAAAAAAACTTTACTTATTTTTCAGGAGGCCTCGGTTCAAACAACAATGAACCAGATCTCATTGGACACCCGGTTCGTCTGAATCAAAGTGGTGTATTAGTTCCTGTTAAAACCATAGTCGAGTATGATTTAATAAATTTCCCCCGGGAGCACGACTTGCCTGTCCCCACGATAACTGAGGCCCAACGAGTCGCGGCCGATCCTCTGAAACGCAAGGCTGTAATGTTCATGGCGGTCACGTGTGTCGCGGTTTTATTCGCCTTGGGCATTCTCTCTCTAATGCATGCTAAAAATATATCGAGGGGAGAAACGAGTGTAGAAGCGCATGTCAACGCCAAGCTTAGGCAAGTACAAGGGGGCGCTTTTAGAAACCCATATGATTTTGGAAGAAGAAAAAACTGGCGACTATTCTTAGGCCTAGTTCAAGGGAGAACGTTTTTAAGACATGTTCTGTTACCGTCGCCACACAAGCCAATAGGAAGTGGATTGACATGGCACAAAGTGCAGAATATGCTCAAAGACTGGCCGTAATCGTTTACACGAATAATTTGAATCTGGTAATTCTAGTCAGACATATGATCACTACAATGATTCCGTTTCAAAAACAACACATTGATAATGTATTTAGCAAACCAGCTAACTATTACTTAATTTTACATACAATGCTGTATTATCCTAATGAAAAGGTATAATGATGGTACATGATCAAAAATAAGACATTTCCATATTATCTATTATCCTCGAGTGTTTACTCGCTGCATGCGGTACCATTGATGTACTAAGGAGAGAAATGTGCGGTACGTCACTTATTTTGATCGATATCACTTACACGTGCGTTGTAATATCGACATTAAACTGGTGCGTCACTACGCCTCCAATTAGACCTGTAAGTGTGACAGAGAGATATAGGCGGTGTATTATTCTCACATTTTATTGCTCCAAGGGCAGCGAGTTTTTGATATGAGTATAACGATATTTGAGATTTTTAAAACTAAAAAATATCAACAAGGAAAGGATACTGAAATAAACCTATAAAATCAAAATATTATTGATTATTTGTTATTGATTGTTTTCATATGCAGTAACATAAGATTAGGATGGAAAAGAGGGCAAATACCTCCACCAAGTAGCCTGGGAGATCCGAGACGGTCTTAAGCTCTAGTCTACGTGGTCCTAATATTACAATATTGAATAATGTTTTTTTTGTTTTGTGTTCAATTATTTAAAACCTACTATATACACAAAATAAACGAAACAAACGAGATTTAAACGCTTTTATGGGAAAACATATATCGCCAATTTTATAATTGTTATTTCAATGTAATAAGTTATAAATTATAATTCACTAGAAAAATCAACGAAAACAATAATTTATGATTGTATCTATGAAAATTTACACATTAATGGATTTGAAAAATTGCAACGTTGAACTTCTGTATATTGATTGGGGACATGTCCGATTCATTTGTAATGAGCCCAGAGTATACTTAGGTCACTGCTCCAATGAGTTAATAGATGAAAAGTATTATTTAATGTTAAATAATAATATAGCAATCGCATAAGTTTAAGACTAAGTGTAGATCTTAATGTTACAATTTATTGTTTTCAACCAGTATATTGTACGCTCATCATTGATATCAATTCCAGAATTGACTGAATACGAAATAAAAGAACATTTTTGTATATTTATTGTTTTATTATAAATCTACATTATATAGTATTACAGTGTTCTAAGTTGCTAATATACAAAGGTCAAGTGTAACTTGTTCAACCCGACCTTTAAAAAACATTAAGTATTAAAATACACGATATCTTGAAACTACTCAACAATCTTCAAACCTAAACCTATCTTTTAAAATATTTCTATTCTATCATATCCATGATTAGGGACAACTTCTAAGTAAAAGGTGCAACTCTAAAAGAGCTCATCAGTTGTTCCCAAAGTTCTGGAGTGCGACTCGCCTTACAAAAACTTTCAAAATCGAGACTCCGATCTTTGTCATGAGAAAAAGTAGCGTGTATTAATGGAAAAGTATTCAAATAAAAATAAAAAACATTTTCCATTTTCATTTCCGCTACCTTCCCTCCCCCCTCCCATACTATAAAAGTCGCGCTTGCCGTCAAATAATTGTCATGCGTGGCTATCAATAGGATATTATTCAGAGCCCATATTCCGTCGCGATTCACCTGTGGGTTGCAATCCGTACCTTGGGAAATACTGCTCTAGGTCCTATATTTCTAGAGGGTGCTACAAGCTATTTTTCTGTTGTCTTTTGATATGGCAGAACCATTAAACTTTCAACCAACGTTAGGTATATGTTTTAAATGAATATTATTTACTGAAAGTCTATCGGTGTTTTTCTATATAAAACGTAAAATAAATACTAGATGGACTTTAGAAATATTTCGAAGTGTTAATCGGGTTACATTTTTACTAGGCGATTATAGTTCCTAGTAGGTATTCTCCTTCCATGGTTTTCCTACCTTAAATTATTCATAATATTCTATATTATAGTTCAAATGTAAGAGGGTTACCGCTTTGAAATATAATTTGATTTAAATATAAAAGTAGTTCATCCGCTTTTAGAATGCGCTCCTGACTTGGCGAAGATATAGACGCATTACCATTATAATGCCAAACAATGTACCATAAAAAGTTTTTTAGTTTCTGTATTATTAATTCAAGGTTTAGTTTGAATTCATATTTACTTTGAAATTCAACAAAAATAAGAATAATTAACGTTTTAAATAATCTATAAGACTTTGGTAACGTTATCGTGAACGGGGAATAGGACTAAAACTTATTTTTCTCACTTGGTTATAGAGGTCGCTACATTTACGTATGGCCCTCACTTCTATTTGTGAGAGCTGCATTTAATACTACATATTAGTATATGGTATATTAAAGTAAGCATTTTTATTATTATAACGCTGATAGGATATTATAATTTTAAATAATGACAAAATAATTCCTACAAACATTTCTCTGTTTCATATTGTATGCGTTTAATATTTTAAAAAATACAACCAGATTTAACACATAAATCTAGAAAAAGTTTTCTACCACTCTCAGAGTTACTTAACGGGATATTAACACGTCTCAAGGTCATCCGAGGTTTTTAATAAATCGTTAATAATACTATCTTCGCAAATTGCTATTGCGCCTGGCCGCCATTTTGGTAACATAACCGTATTCGAACACTCTTTACTGTTAGCGTCACTGGCCGGCGAGTCGTACATATCGAGTTGCGGATGACGTCACGTGAATGTTAATTTGACAAGGTTCCAGCGCATTAGCAATTTGCTGGGATAATATTCATAGTATTTTAATATTTCGTTTAAATTTTTAATGATGTTCGAAAACTAGCAAACTCCATTTTCAATTATGATCATCAACAAAGGTTTTTTTTATTTCTTCAGCCTATATCCATCAACAAATTATAATTCAATATAAACTTCTTAAGTATCAATTTAATTTTTTTACTGTTTTTGTCTAAGAAATGTTATCAGTTTTATCGCGGTTCAAGTTAGACCTATGTTTAATCATGGGTCTTATTGTCTCTCTAATCTTATTTTCCCGCAGGCTTTGTCCCATAAATTTATGTGTTTATCTTTTTTTAGTGTCGCTTTTTCGTTTCGTCGAGTTTCAAATCAACAACGATTTTAAAGAAGTTTCACTTCAAAATATTGCACACAGAGCTTAAATGACAAAAAAAAATCAGTAAAATTATTGAAAACTAACGCTCGATTCACACTGTGATGCTGTTCACAGTTCAATCTCGCTCCGGTCTCAGTCCGTTTCCAGTCCGGTCAAATATTCTTAAACAAAAAAGAATCAGCGAATTCTCACTCTCGTATCACTCTAAATTCCGATCCGATATCGCGCCTGAGGCCTTACTCTCAAAGGTCTTTCGTCGTTTGTTTTCAAATCTATGAAAAAAGATAGAAAAAAGAAAGAACACAGGTTTCTATAAAACAAAAATAGAGTAATACTCTATTGAAAGTGCAAATATTAAAAAATAACAAGTAAAAGAAGTTCGAAAGCAATCAACAAAAGCGTTTGAGAGTAAGAAGCCTTCTATACCGGTTCGTCGAAAAGAATACACTCATGTGTTATGTCAAACGACCAGTCTCGCAAGAATGAACCATGAAGTAAAAAGCCTTCTATACCGGTTCGTCGAAAAGAATACACTCATGTGTTATGTCAAACGACCAGTCTCGCAAGAATGAACCATGAAGTAAAAAGCCTTCTATACCGGTTCGTCGAAAAGAATACACTCATGTGTAATGTTAAACGACCAGTCTCGCAAGAATGAACCATGAACTGTGTCATAGTGTCAATAGTGCCAATGAAACTTCGTTCACGTTTCCGTTCTTCGTTGACGGGTTTGTTAGTGAATAGCAATGGCGGTAACAAAAAACAGTGCCATGTTTTTGGCTATATTTGTTTATCCTAAATTCCTAAGTCAACATTTAGGAGCTTATATTTATAGAGCTACAAATCCGGCTTAGTATATAGTCCCGGGCACTAGCCCAGGATACAAGCTAGCCCT
The DNA here is from genome assembly GCA_012273795.1 of Dendrolimus punctatus. Classification (NCBI taxonomy): domain Eukaryota; kingdom Metazoa; phylum Arthropoda; class Insecta; order Lepidoptera; family Lasiocampidae; genus Dendrolimus; species Dendrolimus punctatus. The sequence goes on along the minus strand of CM022533.1, from coordinate 9,518,370 downwards.
GTATCGAGTTTCATTTAATTTCGTTCAGGATTTTTCACGTGATGCGCTAATTGCCAACAGATAGAGCTTAGGTTGCGTTTTTAAAATCTGCTTAATTTATCTTTTTTAACTTCATTGTACAAACTTAACACAACCAACAGATTTATAATGTTATCCGTAAGATAGAAGACAGAATATTTGTCATTCTTAACGTTTAACATTGATATAAGTAGATAATATTCAAAACCAACCTGTACTTTGTCACTAACGTGAAAGTTTTAAACTAAGGGCCGCTTGCATAACGATCACCTTTAAATAAAATGAGTTAATCATAATAAACTGCTAAATAAGTTTTACACAAAACGTATTGACATTTCTTTAAACACATTTAGCAGCAAATTTTGCGTTGTGCAAGACGCTAATCGTATTTAAGGGTGTTATATACGTTTTGTGTTTCTTAAATAAATTTAAGCAACTTTGTGCAAGCAGCCCTAAGAGTAGGGTGAAATTAAATCGTCGCTATTAAAATAAATACATTATAAATGGCCAGTAGTATGGCCGTACGAGTATAGTCAAATTAAACATGTTCTGGTATTCCAGTTCTGTTTCATTATTAATTATTTTTGTATAATTTGTAACAAATCGATAATATCGTAAAGCTCCAAATATGCCGGTCGTTAATTGAAGCTATGCATTTTTTAGGTTTCTTGTCTGTCACCTTTTTTTATTTGTTCGGGATTAACGTAAAAATTACTGGGCCGACTGCAAATTATTAGACTTAAAATCTGCGGTATTTTTTAGGCGGGAAATTTGGAATTTGTATTTATTCTAGGAATTATTTAAAATTGCCAGATTAAAACAATCAAACTCGTATGTGATTTTCACTGATTGATAGCAAATTTTGTGCCATAAAATGTGTGATATTTTTATCCCAGGGCCGGTTTATAAACGAACTTATACTTTACCAACACAGTTTTTAATAAAACGATAGCTTACATTATTTTTTTTAAGATGCTATGGTACTTTATGTCCCGGGAATCCCGGAATTTCAAGTCAAACGTGGACGAAGTCGCGGACATATTCTAGTAATATATAATAGACGAACATTGAACATTCGTCTGGTATCCATAATAAAACTGTGGGTTCGAGTTTGTAAAATGCGTTTACAAATGTGAAAAATATCATGCAGGGCTAATTTGTACAAGGAGAGTTCGAAAATACAATATTTAGAATTTCTATTTATTCGAGCATCACGTGAATACAGAACAGACTTAAATTATACCCGACATAGAGCTAGCTGATAACCTGGGTCACAGTCTATGATAGTGTTCCGCTGGGTTTTACTTTTTACGGAGACCAGCTAATTGCGCGAGGTACTAATGTAGCTATGCCGCCTCCGCCAGGTTCCGGTCGAAGGGGTAGGCCCAAGAAATGCTCTGAACGCAACCGGGATTTAACGCTCGGATGATAATGACATCCCGATAAATGACGTAGTTTCCATGAGATAGATTGAATATAATATAACCAAAAAGGTGGCACTGCAATTCAGTTATTTTGGTTCCGCCTTGCTTCACTAACAAATACGCCGTGGTTATGGCAATGATGCGCATTAAGTTTCACTGGCAGATACTACTAAGATTATAATATAATAATTTAATTAATATTAAGTATGTGTATACTGTAAATTGTCAGAGCTTAGAGCCAATGAAGTTAAAACACTGCGGCGCTGAGGATTAACTCCCAAATTTTCCCAATTTATCCAAGACAGGCGAGCAGTTAAATCTGGAAAATAAAACGTTAATTATAGCTTATGACAAAGTATTTCTCCGCTCTTAACGACAGAAAAACAGTTATTGTGTAGATTTCTACAGCTTATATACAAAGAATATATAAAATAGCACAGACTAGAATAAGGCTTCCCTCGTGACTTATGTTGTGTAAGTATATTCCAGAAAAACATATTTCAATTCTCAAGATAACGGAATTTATCTTCTTTCCTCATATATTTTCTAATTAAGTATATTTTTCTAGAACTATTATTGATCGTGTATAGGTGAAATTGGAAGAGAAGAAAATTGTATAATAATTATTTTACTTACTATTATACACTGTTTATGCCGTTATACAATGGTGTAATGAAATCGTAAAAAGGGCACATACAGGCACACATACCTTCATTACATTTGATAGGTTTAAAAACCATAAACGTAGTATTTACTTATTACAAGTTTTCGCGACTAGTAAACATAATTAAAAATACTACGGTTTCAAACATGCCATTTTATTTCGACGTTTCGGCTGCTTTTCAGTAGCCGTGATCACAGAAGACAAAGATGCCAAGTTTCAATGAGTAAGTAATATTAAAATTATTATTTAACCTACGCCTAAAGGTTCATATAGTTATTTTATTAGTTAAAATTAAGTCTTCATAAAGTAGTACCTACATCCACATAAAATCAAGCAGGCTATGACATTGTGCTGTAAGATTATTAAGTCTCAGTTGATTTGACTATAAAGTTCCTAATTCCTGCTAGAAAAATCAACAGCCGGCATACCAAAAGCATAAGTAGAGTTAGGGGCTCTTGTAGTCTGCTCAGGGTTAAAGATGACACTGATTGGGGCAGTACTGATAAGAAGCTTCACAACCAAATAGCAACAAAAGCTATAAACGTTCGACGGGTCTTTTGTAGTTGCCTTTTGCTGCACATGGACCTATGTATGTACCTACGTTTAGATTTTTTTATAAGAAACCAACCACATACCACGAGTAAGAGTCATGAGATTCTAAATAAAAATAATACAATTATAAAGAGGAATAATAATATTTAGATTTACCGCTGGTATTCCAGTGAGCTCGGTCAGCCTTGATCTCGCCGCGAAGACACTTTTCAACGTAAGTCAGAGGATCGTAATCCGCATCCAACACCTGGACGATATAGGTAATAATTTATTTAAAACATTCCAGTGTTAAACTAGCACCGGACTATTTAATGCCAAGTTGCCATGACTCTTCTGTAAAATACAGACTTGAAATATTTAGCTTTGAGTTAGACCTGCTATTCTATGGGAGAAACTGTTGTAGTCTAGTTAACTTCTACACCCATTTGTATTTTGTCCCATTTTGTCATGGTCACATAATTGGCCTTTCAATTGGAGAGATAGAGAGAAGAGATATCTTCAAAATTACCTACATGTCTATATTCCTTTAATTCATTTTTATCGTAAAAGATCACTATTAGATAAACAAAGATTAGCTTTATTTATTGTTCACATCACTTTAACACATCGTTCATGCTGAAACATGATTAAGGGCCCATTTTTCTATCACCAATTATTCTTAGAACATTAAATTAATTATTCATTCAAAATTAAGTCAGTTATTCATAGAATAAAGTATAAAATAGAAAAATCAAAAATTACAGCTGCAGGAATAAAACTGAAAGGTTCACTTTTTAATTCAATCAGGTTATATAATCTCTTCGATGTATAAATTTTTATCTAATGATCGAAAAATTGGCCCTTAGTATAATATTTAGTTTATATTACACATAAAATTTGTTGTTTTAAATGGTAAATATTTTATATTCAAATATATAGAGCGACATACCTCTCTGAGCAGAGCAATGTAGGCAATGGCGAGTCGGAGTGTGTCAATTTTACTCAAACGTTTCTCATATGGAAACGTCGGAACATGTACGCGCAGTTCATCGAACGCCGAGTTTATACTGCTAAAATCACAACATCACAAACACATTTAACATCGAAATATAAACTAAACATACAACGAATAATTAAAATATTTTTTTGGATTCAACCAGTTATAGATGACACTTTTAGAGTAGGTAAGTATCGTAAGAGTAATCGGCTATCGCATAAATTTGACACTTGAAAATATAGTACGAGTATTGCAATAGTATTATAAAATAAACATTTTTTTGACATTTGATAGAGAATTTGCTGCTTTTGGGCAGTTAAAGATGTAAAAAAGATACCCAGCAAGTAAGGATACCCAGTGGGTCCGGACCTCAGCATCCGTCGGCGCTCGCGTACGTTTGCCGCGGCTCGCTGAACGCGATATGGAGACCCTCCGCACTGATACTCCGGTTCCGCAGTAGTCTCCAATAACATATCTGTTGTATAAACAGCTCTTTAATAGACTTACGATGAATGTTTCCACAAGTAGTTTTTATAAGAAATGAGCTGGTAAGTACCTGTGTGTAGTTGTCGGGAATGTTGATGAACATAAGCAGCGAGTGGCAATTGAAGACGGCTTCTTGCAGCTGCATACACGCACGAAGGTAGCTCCGAGGTCAATGACGAACTCTCATCGTCCGAACCATCCGCATACGCAAATTTTAATCCAGTATAATCAATACGTCGATTTTCACTGTTAAATCAATGGTTTAATTTTTATAACATTTCTACAATTTAAATATAAGATAACATTTGAAAAGCAAGCCTATTGAAAAACAAATTTAGGAGGCAACTTGCAATAAAATCACTTCAACCTGAGAGGAGGCGAAGTAGACGAATCAGCAATTTGAGTTCTAGCTCCAGACATTTTTTGAAATTTCAAATGCCTACGTCACAATCACTGGCAAAAATTGGTCGAAGACTAAGGCTGTACGAAGTCTGCAAAACAGTTTTATATGCCCGGGGGTGGCTAAATAGCTATTATACACAAATGAATAAATGTGATCGGTGGGTAGAAATTAAATGATTCCAAGAATCTGCCGTGGACCTAGCAGAATAAAGCTTAAATCCGAGTGACGTAGGGTGCGTGTACGGTGGTGTGTGCGACAAGAAGACGGGCCCGCGGGGGTGGTGCCTCGATAATAAGGGTAGAAGGAGGCGTGGCCAAATACATATCCAAAGTTATGATGATTTAAAAAAAATTATCTAACTATACAAATTGCTTTAATTGAAAGAGCCGTGGTGAAAGATTTCACTATGTTGTTTCTCTTAATGAATGTAATATAAATATTCAAACGAAATTATACTTGTGAACGTTCGACATACATTACAACATGATATGAAATTTTACTCGTAATGATCGACCAAAAGCAACTGAATTTATTTTACTATTTCAGTTCTTCCTATTCCATTTTTTAATTTAATCTGTCGCGGTTGTAGGGGGTGTGTCATGGATCGATTCCGAGTCTATCTCCCATTGGTGGACGAGAGAGTGGTCTTGACAGCGATAATAAAACACACGTCTACTCTCCAGCAACCCCAAGTACGGCGACTACTTTAATAAAATACGACATATATTTCAGTACAATGTTGAGGATGTATACTTTATGATTTGCTCCTACTATATTATAATACATTAACTTTGATATCTCCATAATCTTGCTGCATGTTTCGCCAGAACACACATAAAAAAACGAGCCTACGGACTCTACCTCATAGGTGGCGGGGAATACGGGGGACCTTTTCTACCTGCTTAACATTCGATAAGTTAAATTTGGTAAGTTCTATGGTAAAGAAAAGAGTTAGGAATGAATAACAAATTTCTCACTTTTTTGCTTATAACTTCTTTAATTTTTAATTTAGGGCAAAAAATAATATAAACATATTTGCAGGCAAATCAATTTGCTACAAATTATGACTTGACGATTTTTTTGTAAGACGCATAGTTTCCGAGATATCGCGAAAAAAGTGTTTCCACTACTTTTTCCAAGATGGCGGCCGGGGGACAAGGCTGGCGACCCCACAAACTTGAGGTTAAGCTTCTATTGACCCCTCACACATGTCCCAACAATAAAATTGCGTCCTCTAAGAAATACAAAGCTCATGTAAAATTTCAATGGACTAGATGGGATACATGTCTATTTAATTAATAACATACATAGAGATTGTAATTGACTGCATGAACTCGCGTTGTAGCCGAAGGATTATAACAATCTGTATTCATTTCATACTGTGGACATACATATTTTATCTTTATATACATAATTCTTCTGTACGTGTGTTGACAGTGAACTCCTAAACGGCTGGACCGATTTGAATTAATTTTTTGTGTGTATTCAAGTGGATTCGAGGATGGTTTAGATTCACAAATAAGCCGGGCAGATGGCGCTGCAGTCAGGTGCGAAATTTTATTTCTTCGGGGCAGGACAATGTCTGCTGCGATAGCTAGTAATATTATATAAAGCTGAAGAGTTTGTTTGAACGCGCTAATCTCAGGAACTACTGGTCTGATTTGAAAAATTCTTTCAGCGCTAGATAGCCCATTTATCGAGAAAGGCTATGTGGGCTATGTATAAGCACGCCGCTAGGAGCGGAGCACCAATGAAGCATGTTTCAAAATCAAGGGTATTTTTTAAACTTTTTCACGCGGGCAGAAGCTAGTACCTATTACATAAACATCATGTTATTGTATGAGTTTCTTGTAGAAAACAAGATTGGATATAACACAGTAAATAAGATTATTTTCAACCTACTTATAATTTTGATCTGCCTATAAATTAGCCAGTCCCCTACGCAAACAAATAAATTTGCCAAGTACTATTATTTTGTGCTAATTCTCTTCCGGAGGTTGAGCCCAATTCGACTCTGTAATTGATTTGTCGCGGCGACGACATACGCACGACTCCGCGCGTCCTGCAACTGGCGCGGCACGTGCCGCTCGTACGACACGACCACACCCATGTCATGGTACAAAATCTATAAGCCATTTCAATTGGCTTTTTAGAATCTATACAGTTATACTGTTTTTAGTATTCCTATTTTATTTTATTGCAGAAGTTCAGCAGACAGGCAGATTGCCCACTCGATGGAAAGCGGTTACCATCGCCTAAGGACATTTGCAACACCAAAGGTGCGCTTCTATAAGAATTCTAAATAATATCCGTACTGCATTTTAAAGAGGAACTCCCTGTGCAAATTCGGCTTGCAGGCAAGACATTTTTTATTATTAAATTATTTCTTTACACACAAATTATTTTTTAAAATTGGGCAGCTTCATGTTAAATATTGACTGATAACATATGTGTATACACTAATACGGCTATGCGTTCATATTTTTATGCGCGATATTTTTAAGTTTTAAATAACACGCATTTGGTCACTTCATTAACGCAGATGAAACCGCAGCATAATAAATAAAAAAAAGATTATTTAATTTTCACATGAATCTTAATTTAAATGCAAATAAAACCGCAGCTTTTCAACAAACAACACTGACTTAGTTCATTTATTTATTTAGTGTGCATATGTTGTTGAGATTATCCGGTGAGTGCGTCCACGTGGTTTGGTTCTTCTTTGTGCTAGGCGGCCGCGTGCCGGGGCGCCGCGTGTGCAGCCGTCACCCGCAAGCACCCGCCATGTACACGCCACGCGACCGCCACGCGCCTCTCAAAGTGCCCGGAACATGTACTAACGCCTTCTCCAAAACTGTTTTTCTGACTGCACTTAATTAATGTGTCCTCAGATTTAAATAGTTGAAGTAGCAGTGGTAGCTAAGATGAAACACGCAAACCTAAAGATACCTACCTGTTTACGCGAGACTTGAAGGAAAAATAGACGAAAGAATTCTACTCTTCAGCGGTACATATGATAAAAGTGGAATCATTTCGCTTAGTTGGTATTTCAACACAGATCATAAAAACACAGTGTGTTTTTATGATCTGTGTATTTCAACCATATTGGTGGCTTGTGTTTGTCCTGTAGTAAAAATGTGAGGGAGGAATTAATTCCTGCAATTCCGTGGCTCACTCGCCGAAGTGTACTGTAGTGTATCCTATAGAACACCAATAATCGAGCGACTCTGCGTCAATAATCCAAGCTGTGAAGCCTCCTATCGAATATCAGCCTAGAATAGAAGAGCTAGGGCTCATTTCTCAATTGACTTGACTAGCTTAACCATCCCAAAGATGACAGCAGTATTCGATGCAAGACCGTTTTTGTAATTGGTAAAGATTCAGCAACAACTTGACAAAGATTTAGTCACATTTGTCACAGAACCGACGGCCGATGTAGTAGAATAACCCTGGAATGAACATGCGTCTCGGCAAACTTAGTGAAGGACGTTTACCAGTCCGGGGGACCGATGACCTGTGTAAAGTTGCCGGTAGACCAAGATAATATTTTTTTTCTCATTAGATAGGTATAATATGTTCGTATTATAGGTTAAATCTTTATTTTATAATACTTCATCAATATGGATGTAAAGACACTAGATATGTTCAATAGCTTGGAAACCGAATCAGACCCATTGTTATTGACCCCAACCCGTATTTGTCTGTCTGTTTGATGTATTTAAGTATTTATTATACGCAATTATCAGCAAGTCGTCAACAGATCCCTGCACGTCATTGATTTTCAACGATACTCAAAGTTCAGATGTTAAAGTGACACACGGGCAACTTATTTATTATAATCATAAGAATAAACAGAGCTTTGGTGATTGTCATTACCTTCACATTACAGGCGTAGAAAGTCAGTTTACCAAACTGTCGCTTTAAGGATCAAAGTTTTCCGAACCTCTGCCCTGGAACACCAGGCTTTGGTTACCTTGGTAATCAAAGACTCTTCTTCTATGCGTAGTATTAATAGTATTTATTACTAGCAGCGCCTTCGACTCAGTTTTTATTAATGGCTATATTAATTTGTGTATTAACTAATAAAAAAAATGGTCGAATTATTTATATTTTAAAATATTGAAGGTACTTTAGTAAGTATTTACTGTAAACACACTGTGTGTTACAACACTTTTTAAATATTGGAAACCCACTGTGTATCAAGTACGATCTTCCTTCTAAATTCAAATACAGTTGTCAAAGTTGGACTTGTTTTGTTATATAAATGCCGCACTAAAAGTAGGTTACAAATATATAGTTAGAAAAACGGTGAAAGTTAAAAAACATTCAAAGATTTTACCAATTTCTTTTATGTTTCCTATGAAGACGATAGTGATAGAAATATAAACGGATATATAGCTAAAACATGGCAATGTGGTCGCGTTCTTTTGTATATAGTTGAAATTCACTCCCGAATTCTTCATGTAAATGGGAATGGGAACGCAAACGAAGTGACGCTGACATTGCGAATTATTAAATACATGTGTGTCAGTGAAACTTCGTTCGCGTTGCCATAATGATGACGTATTTGTATTCGTCTAACCCACAGAAACAACGTGATTTATTGGGACAAAAAGTAATCCGAAGGTTGTCCCGCGATATAAGCTAATCATGAGTTGTGTTTCATTTAAATCTGTCCAATAGTTTTTACGTGTTACTCTAAAGACAGACAGACACAAAGATTCTAATTTACAACAATTGTCAAAACTTTTGTGAAAATTAGCCTCTCGATTTATTTCTTTATTTAAAAAATATTGTGCAAACTTTACTGCCCTTTCTGATTTATTAATTAAAGTACCTATAGATTATAGATAATGTTGTCTGATCGTGTTCTTAAGTGTTAGTAGAGATTTTGCTTGTTTAACAGCAGCAGGTAGCGTAGGTAGGTACTCCAGAGATGAACTGCTTGTTTGCTTGTGATGAACAAATCTAAATATATAAAACAAAGTCGTATTAGTTACACTATTTATAAGTCCCCTGAACCAATTTTTAAGACTTTTGTGTTTTTGGAATTGTCTCCGTCCGGAATAGGATAATAAGTATTAATATATGATATTCATCAATAAAAAAAAATGTAATTAAAAAACATCAGTCTAGCGTCTAGCCATTCATTTGTTATGACCATTCCCTGCCGATTTCGGCAAAAGTGACTGAATTTAAACTCATTCTCATTTGTATGATTAAGGTGAATTATTTTTGTGTGTGTTCAATTGGATCCCGGGATGGTTTAGATTCACGATAGGTACCGCTGCAATCGATTTCTAGATTTTTATTTTTTAAAGGCAAGACAACGTTTGCCGGGTACAGTTATTATTATAATAAGATATTTCTTTCAAATTAAAATTAATATAAATCAAGAAACAATTTTGGGCACCACTGGCAATGTGTCGTTTAAATGCGCACAGCGCAACGTGGAGGGTTAACCATCGTCACACGACTAGCTCCCCTCGCGATGTTGATCGCTCCTATGGGAACAACACACAAATTACCCAAAACTAATTGAGTAATGTGTTAACGCCACTTAAATAAACAGATTTCAAAAATATTTTGTACATGCTCTAGGGTGCCAGAAGGTTAGAGGCCACACAAAGATATTAAAGGTGATTTAAAATAAGGAGCACTTAAGTTATTGTTGTTGAAATATGTTGCTAGTCTTTTTTAAATATACTTGCTTGCCCTTTTCACCAGTAGTTGTTGTAATTTATATAATATTGGTTTTAATTTTTTTTAAATAATACATTTTGAGTATTTCTTTTATAAAATAATGTGCGTGCACTTGCTGAAGTGAAACTTCAGCAAAGTAGCCTACGAAAGAGTGAGATAAATACAGAGTATCAGGAGGACTGGATTATTATAAGATTTGTTATTTTTACTATATTTTTACCTAAACATAAAAATTGTCAAATACATTGTTCCAACAACAAAATTTGGCAAAATGTAGTGTTTCTTTTTTGGTTTTACTTGACACTGATTTCAAGATGTAGAAGAGCATTTTATTGTTTGCTTTTTAGTTACTCTTGAATTCGGTTTCTTTTTCCTATATTTTTTTTATAAGTATCGCTTTTTTTCGTTTCATCGAACTTCAAATCAAAACGATTCTAAAGAAGTTTCACATTAAAATATTACAATGTAATATTTTTTAATGATGTATTTTATATATTATTGAGAAAAAACTATAAAAAAATTAAAATAAATATGTGAATTATAATTTAACTGTTTTCCTGCATGTACCTATTTATTATAAATTATTATGAAAAAAGTGTATTAATAAAAAATATTTTACTTGTTATCTTTATACGTTACCGCAGTGTTTTTACGAGATCCAGATTATTGTTGTCTGGAACGTTCTTTGTAAACGCATTCATTTGGGATTAAATGTTTCACGCAGATGTGGCGATGGGTGTAATGGGCAATTTGAGATACGACATGGTTAATGACGTTATATATTGACAGATGATGGTATATATATATATATATATATATATATATATATATATATATATATATATAAAACACTAGGTGGCTATGCGTTATCGACATTATTTATTAACTTTTTAAATAAAACGCATAGAGCCACAGCTTAAATCTATAACACTAACACAGATGAAGCTCTATCTATAAGCTATGTTAATAGCTAGTTTTTAAGAACTTTGTAATTTATACTTATTATTAGATATTAGACTTAGATGAATAATAATAGGTTTTCATCGTGTATTATTATTCATCAGTGGGCAGCGCGATTATAAAATGTTCAAATAACTTGCATTTACATACTCGCGCTGCCCATTTGTATCACTGTCCTCTGCTTGTTGTAACTGTCTGCACAATGTAATAAACGCAACTTCGCATGAAGGTTGTTAAATAATTTTTAGACCTTTGTATTTAGAATTTTATTTTAATAATCGTAAAATGTATTTAATTGTTTTTATTATGTGTGTTGTTCTTTTCGGGTAATTTGATTTCTTCAATAGCTAACTCCTCTGTACTAGACTTCAATTCCACATATTTGTACTTTAATGCCATTGCAGTGAAAATTAACATATCAACCAACATCAGTCCAGCGAAGAGGAAAAATTCCTTCCACTGAAACAAAAACATCAATACTTGTAAAAAAATATGGGGTTCTGAAACTACTTCATTTTTCAGTATATAGTAATACGTGCACCTCTGGGTTCTTAAATATATTTGATAAAAATCAGTTCAGATCCTAAGCTGTGTCAAAGTAATATCACAACTTATAAGTTGTAAAGATACCAGGCATCATATTCTAGAACTGTTATTAGATTATCAATAAATATAAAAAATATATCGCCCTGACATACCGTCTGTAATATTTTGACGGTTTACAAATTAAAAGCGTCGACTAACAAACGAATATCGTTCTGAAATGGATTGGCTTGGATAGATATTTTGACAATTCTCACCATAACATTGTTTCTCTCTATTCTATTGATTAATCAGTCAACTGCAATATGCTAACAATAGCGGAAGATTATGGCATTTAGCACAAGTATTCATGATAAATACCTACGTGTTTGTGTAATATTAAAATAAAAATTTCGTTAAAAAAAAACCGACTTCAAAAACTAAAAAACTAAAAAGTATAAAATAACTTAATTCTAAAGCTATTATTATTAATATATATTATCTAAAACGTCTTAAAGTCGGTGCAAAGTAAAACATACAAATTACTATAAATATAGTGCTTAGTAATTTTCAAAATTGAAAATTACTAAGCACCGACTTTAAAATACATACATAACTTCACGCCAGGTCGCTTGCGGGGTAGGCACGAACAACAGAGTGCCATACAGGCTTATTATTACACACCTCACTGGCTTCTTTGACATTCAAAGCTCTTGTCATGCACGATGCACTTTAAGATGTTTTAGATAATATATATTAATAATAATAGCTTTAGAAATAAGTTATTTTATAATTTTTAGGTTTTGAAGTCGGTTTTCTTAAACGAAGTTTTTATTTGTTACTTTTTAGTGTCTAGCTATGTATGGGTGGACCAACGAATGTTGCCACCTTTCTTAAAAATTATAGGTCCCAAGAAACGAGAACAAAAGAATGATCGTAAAATGAAAACTACTGGGTTAAACTATGTAAAATTTCTAGGAGACCAATGGCAGCTATTCGCGTCGAACAAAAAATGAATCACGTAAATCGGATCATAAATCACGGAGTAATCGGTGAACATACATATAACCAAAATTCTTAAACTTGTAAATGAAATAATATAAATTATGTTACAGTTTATAATTATTATGCATATATCTATGGAGTCGTGGAAATTTAGCGATTAAGGCAACCACTACTCATGTCAATGATGTAGATTAGAATCTTGGCCATGGAGGGTCACCGTTTAGGTTTTTTTCTGATCTAAGGTGAATTATTATTGCAACTATTATGCGTTGGCGGTGAAGGAAAACATCGTGATCAGATCAGCATACCAAGATTAACAATGTCTGAAACACCAATGCCAATTGCCAAAAAATGCCAATTTGCCTTGGGCAGGTAGCGGGTAGTATGTCCGTATGCTTAAATGCAAAGGCCCAATATCAAACAATATATCAATAAGGGGATTTGTTTTTATTTATTCAAGAAATAAGTACTACTTTCGTTTTAGATGTTGTGCATATTTAAGTTATCTTCATTTATGTACTGATTTTCCTTATTTGTGATTTTTAGTAGTTATCCTTGTTGATGATGTCATCATGAGAAGATAATTATTAAGTTTACTACTGGAAAATCTTTAATTAGATATTCAACGCATTTTTGCTAAGTTGTTTACGACAAACATTATTTATTCAATATTCGTTTATTTTTAATTGCATGAGTTCAGCAGACGAGTAGACATCAACCTGATGGAAAGCGAGTACGATTGGCTTTAGACATTTGTACCATCAATGTGCTGCCGCTGTTAACTCCACCGTCTTCAGTAATACAACAAACACGCAAAATTGATTCGCTTCAACTTGTTTTGTATTCCTAGTATGCTTTTTTTCTATTACTGTAACTTTACCTGCGCATCTAAGAAGTCTCCCTCAACGATAACAACGACTATAAGGTTCCCAAAAGCAACTGTCAAGAGCCAAACAGACTGCAGTACTGACTTCATACTCGCAGGAGCTTGGGTAAAAGAGAACTCCAGGCCAGTTACGGAGAACATTACTTCACCCATCGTCATAATCACATATTGGGGGATCAGCCAAAGAATGTGGATACTGTTAGGAGGCGTGATCATCACAACATTCCCTTCCTGCAATCAATTTATGACATCCATGTGAAATATACATATAGGTACCTTTGTTAGCAAATAATTATAAGAACTGCGATAAAACTTTATTGTTCTCCAAAACAAAAAAGGATAATTTTTCAAGACAAAACAAAAGGCGATTTAATCGCTTCAAGCGATCTCTTCTAGGCAACTTGGACTTAATAGGCACTTTTAACAACTTATAATATTATGTATTGTACATATTAAAAATAAATGAAATAAAAATATAATTTAATTAGGGAAATTAGAACGGGCGATAAGTTATTTATGAACGAATCGTAAAGTTATTTATATAACATGTATGATATAAAATCTTCTTTATTTAATTATTGTTGTAGAGTCGTGTACTTTAAGTTTGAAGAATTAAGTACCCCTTTATTCCTGTCCGTTCACAATCTCTCTACTAACAATATCACTCGAATTATTATAAAACAACTAACGGTTTGTACTGTTGCGGTTATTATTTATTGTAATAACTGTATATAAAGAAAGCCCTTCTTCTTTTATCAACTCACAAACACACTTACAGTGTACTAGCAGTACCCGCCACTTCGTTCGCGTTTTACTAGGACGTTATATACCTACATATCTTCTGAATCCTGCAAGACATTGAAATGAGCAATATAAAAATGGAAATTTTGTGGAGACGAAAGTAACGGTTAAATATTACTTACATAAGTATCAGATTCTTCATAAATATTAATTGTATATACGGCCCCGGCTCGGAAATTGTAGTTAGGAATGATACTTTGGCCATTTATATCTATGTCACCTACTCCCTTTTGAATTAAGTTTTGAGTTATATTATTACTAATAAAATTTAATTTTGTTCTATTCTTTTTTGTGTCATATATTGTAATCGGCACCGTCTGATTAGTATTGGTGAGAAACCTGAAATATTGTTATTGTTATTACAGAAATCCAATTAAAAGCGTTCTTCACAGCATAACATTTGACACTCGAGTGAAATCAATCTACAATATACGATAACAATTTCTACACACTAACTAAGAATAGGTAGTGTGTAGAAATCAGTCATGTTGATAGAAAAATTTACCATTTGCTTTTTTGTTCTCGCGTTTGGCTGCACGGAAGAAGTAAAAGTAACCGTACATCAAGGTTTTGTGATTGGGACAAGAGAAATTACTGTTTTTGATAGAAGAATTTATTTTGCATTCTACGGTATTCCCTATGCGAGGCCTCCCTTGGGGAAATTAAGATTTAAAAATCCTGTTCCACCTAGAAGATGGAAGCAAACATTGGACGCAAGTACAGTCTATCATGGTGCTTGTGCACAGGCGCATATTGTTCATAAAGATCGTGTATACGGCGTTGAAGACTGTTTGTATTTAAACATCTATACACCCTTCCTTCCAAAAAATGAAGACAGTGATTTAAAACCAATAATCGTGTGGGTTCATGGGTATGCCTTCACATCTAGCCTCAGTCATATACATGGAGGAGACTTTTTCGTTGAAAATGACATTCTTTTAGTTAGTGTTTCCTATAGATTAGGACCTTTTGGATATTTAAAAATCAATGATTCTGACACTAATTCAAATATGGGTTTGAAAGATGTTATCATGGCTTTGAAGTGGATAAGGAAAAATATAGAAAAATTTGGTGGGGATAAGAAGAAAATAACGTTAATGGGCAGTGGGTCTGGGGCAACACTTTTGTCCTTAATATTGACCACTAAATACAAAAAAATATTTTCACAAATAATTTTGCAAAGCGGTACGCTTTATTCGCCATCTATATTTCAAGGCGATCCAAGAATAGAGAAAGAGAGATTAATTCAAAATCTTAAACTATTGGGGGAAAGCGATATATTGAAAGCCAAAACTGAAAGTGTCCTAAGGGCATCGCAAAAAATTTACTCTGCTAAAGAAATTATAAACTTTCAAAGACCTGTGGTGCCCTTCACACCTTCATTTGAAACTAAATCAAATAAATCAATAATGACAGAATTTACAGTAAATGTGTACAAAGAAATTCAAGCGTTTCAAACAAATAAACCAATGATGATCGGTTTTAATAGCCAAGAAAGTATTTCAGAGGTTTTTCCTTTTCTTCATAACCCATATTTGCTTAAACATTTTGCAGCTAGTTTCAAATATATGGTACCATTTTCAGGAGGTTGTAGATTTAATTATTCTTCAGAAATATATAAGAGGGTTGCGGAAACTATTAAAGAAAAATATTTTCATTCCAACATAACGGAGGATTCTGTGGAGGATTTTCTTACATATTCAACTCATCTTCATAAATACCCAATTTATAAATTTATCAAGAATATTTTAACTACGAATCATAAAAAAATTTTCATATACAAGTTTAATTATATTGGAAAATTTAATGCAGTAAAAGCGACATCTCTTTCTGGTGTAAAAAGAAAAATTAAAGGTGCTTCAAACGGTGATGAGATATGCTATCTTCTTAAATGTGAGCCGCTTTCGGAAAGTTATGCCAAATTAAATAAGCAAGTTAATAACCGAGACAAAATATTTATAAAGCGTTTAGTAGAACTATGGTCCAATTTTGCAAAAACTGGTGATCCTACATCAAGCAAATATAACATTACGTGGTCACCAGCCACAAGTAAAGAAGAAAATATTTTACTTATTGGTTTAAAAAGTAAGTTATTATCAAACCCTAAAGTTGAACAGAGAGTGTTTGAATTTTGGAATAAGATCTATGAAAACTTTTACTCAAATAAACATTGTTATAAAGAGAAACACACTGAACTATAAAATAATTAGAATTACCTTACATATACGCCATCGATTGCTTTGTCATTATTGTCATTGAAATTCAAAATATATTCTCGTTGAATAAAATAAGAATTCGCCGTTTTCTCCAATAAATGGAAGGTTCCTGTGTAGGTGATATTGCTGCAATTACTGTTAACTTGTCCTTGTAATGAATAAGGCAAATCTATGAATTTATTAGCTTCAATATCTAATTTTTCGTAAACGGAAAGAGGACCTATTATTATATCAGAATTGTCGAGTCCACTTAATTTTCCTCCATTTACATCGTTGATATTCAATGTAAAGTTGCAATTGTATCCATTGTAAACTCTTAATTGTGCGTAACCTGCTGCCACAGGTGTTCCATAAGTAGGCTAAACATGAATAAAATATGTAAGTAGGTAAATAAGTACTATATTACTAATGACATTGCTTTGCTTAGGGTTAATAATAACAAGTGTTTAAACACTTAATACGTTTTTATGAAGTTCTAAAGCGGCCGCTTTTGGGTGATCGCTTAGAAACTGAGTTTGTGTACATGTAAAACATAACACAAAGATCCATTTTTATTTTGATACTTGTTATATTCATAATACGAATAGTGGCTATTTTAACGCCCCGATCTTTATATAAATATTCTTAAATGCAGTCGCAACTTAAATACAATTAGGTAGAATTAATTACAAACCAGTAGATTTAATTCAACTATTCCAGAAATTACGAACGCACATGCAGCTAGAATTCCACCCCATATCATTTTGTGTAGAGGTTTTCTTACTAGTTTTGTCCATGTTAAAAATGGGTAAATAGCCTGAAAAAGTTTATTAAATGTAAATAGAGCAATATGAAATGTCTATAAAGCCAGTGCAGAGTTTCCTAATAAATAATCTACTTTGTCTTGAAAGCTGAACATTATTTGTCAAATTTATTTGATATTGTTTTCAGAGTTATGTTTTGCTCATTCATTACCCGATCTTTAATTATTTTCTCCTTTTAAAATAAGTATTAAACTATTGTGTAAAACTTCCGGCATTTATTCTACCACTCCGATAATAGCTTTCGTGTAATCAGAGATATATTTTAAACCGTTATTTGATATTAAAAAAACAGAATAAAATACGTATTAAAGATTTTAATCTCGGCGTCGGAATAATAAAAATCAAATAAATTGCCACGCTTAAAACCGGTAAAATGTTTATTTACACGAAAACTTGAAATTCTTATATGAAAATATATATAAAATGGACTGATTTTATAGTAAATAGATTAGAGTAAATAGGTAATTTTGGCATCTTTCTGGTACCGCACTAAAGTCATTCTTTTGATGCTAACTGAACGATGATAATTTTTCTTCTTGATGTCGAAAGGTAATTAATAATTGACTATAAAATACTGAACTGGTGTTAAAACGGACAATGTTGTTAATCATCATTTTGCGGTATAACGACCATTAGAACATTTGTCCGGCATTAGTAGTTATTATTTACATTTACATAATTATATTACAGTAAAACATTTTACTGATATTTGATTTTAAGACAAATAAGTACCATAATTTTGCAATAATGTGGCTTAAAAAACTCATTTCTTACAAAAACACACTTCGGCCCTTTTCACAAATTTAATTCTATTTCATCAGCATCACAAATTTAATTCTATTTCATAATAAGTATGGAAAATCTTACCACTTCAAAGAGAGGGATGAAAACAAGAATAAGAAGGGGATTAAGGACTTGCATTTGATCGGCTTCTAAAGTCCACGAGCCAATGTCTTGTTCCATTCTGTCTGCTTGGAATGTCCACCTAGAACCCTGTTTAAGACCAAGTTATACGTAACAAACTTTATTTACCACGGTTTTACTTGCGCAGGATTCAATTTAAAGATATCCGTCATATTATCATGTTGAAATATTTTTTTGAGAATATACTGTCTAATATATAAAGGATTTGAAAATGCAGCCCATAAGTCTCTCATTGCTGGACTCGAGCGTCTTCATTTTACAGGAACGGTTGATAATCCCGCCACGCTTGTTCAAGACGAATTGTATTGCACACACTGATTATCTCGATGGACACGTGTCATCACGATGTCTTCCGTCTCCATTACTACTTGGTAATTATAATACTATCCATAGTAGGTCAGGTAAAACTGTTCAAGCCGTAGGTACATGCTTCAGTCAGCCTACGTAACCTGCCAAAACTTTCATTAAAGACTAACTTTCTGAATGAAACTGAATAATATCAGAAATAACAATATAGGCGTGTACCTGTTGGTCGAAAAGTGCCCAAAATACTGGCAACGGTATGAACAAAAGTAGGACTCTTAGAAGCGATTTCACGTCTTCTATGAGAGTTGTATCATATTTGTCATCAGCATGATCAAGCCAATGGTTGCGTTTTTCTTTGCTTCTAAAGGATTTCACAACTGCGTGCTGAAAATAAAAGTTTAAGATCGTTAAGGTCTGGACGTCTAACAGCCGGTCAAAACCTTGTGAGCGCGACGTGACGAGCGACAGAAACAAAAGTATTAAACACGCCACGAGTTGCCGTGCTTGGTGCCAACCTGCCAGGCTTAATCGCGTGGCAGTTCACGTCACCCATCGTTAAGCCCAAAAGGTCGTGGCCGGGTCGTAAGATGTTATTACTTATAGAATCGTTTAACGCGGTCTATTTTGCCCATTTTAAGAGGACCGTCCTTGATTGCGTCTGTACATAATTTTAAAAAGCACATGTTTCAGCTACTATTATACTATGTATAATAATAATAATGTACTATCTAATTAATATAAAAATGCAGCTATAGAATAACAAGCATACAGATTTGAAGAATGTAAATATCATTTGCTATTTAAAATTAATGTAAATCGAGAGGTTGTTTATTGAATGTAACATTGATTTAACATATATTTTTTTATAATTTTCCAAGAAAAAATGTAAGTCTTTTCTGATGTGGGTTTCATATTCTATTTCTTTATATGGTACTGTGTGTGATCAATGCTAATACGTTTAGTGTAACGTTGTGATTCATCTATACAAATATATACAACGTCTTATATGTGTCCAAATAATTCGACTTATGTTTCTATTAATGATAGTGTGTACGTCATGATTAATTAATGTTTAATCTCAAAGTGTAACTATAAAATAATTTGATGTTATTTTTTTAAGCATTAAAAATATATTATTTTTACGACTTTAGCCTTACGAAATTCGTTCAACATAAGTCGTCCGTCGCATTGCCACATTTTAATTTTACGGGTGTATTGACTCGAGACCATTGTGCCATTCCAAAATACAGACCAAATACTGTCGCGCGTATTCGTGCAGTATATACTGGTCAACTGACCAGTATACACTTATTATATTTCTTGCCTTAGTTCCTTGAGGCAGACATGCAGAGTGACGCAGATATCAGAGTAGAAATAAAAGTTTCTTTTTGCCTTTATGCATTCCAATCCTCAAACCATAGGTACTATTCAATTATATTTAGTATAAAATATTTCTATTAAAGCAAACGGAACACAAAACAATGTGTTGAATGTGTTTTGTGGAGGAAAACGATATTATATATTAGTTTACGTCAGCAATTACTCCATTGAAACATATAACATAGTCAATACCGTCTTAACTTAACATCCTTCAGTTATAGAAATTAATAGGATGCTATATAAGTGTATTCAAATTCCTTACATATTAGATAGATAGATAGATAACACTTTATTGTACACCATTACAGAAAACACAGATGAACTTATAGCCTAAAAATATTCTATATGTGCATAATGGTCGGTCTTATCGTTAAAAAGCGATCTCTTCCAGACAACCCGAAGCAGGAATAAAAACATATTAAACTGGTCAAAGGTGGTATACATAAATATTAGAGGATATGCAGCTACTTACATATATTTTATACTAAATAGACATATATAAATACTCCTATTGATATTATATACATAAATATATAGATACATATATTATTATATATACACATATATAAACATACGTAGAAAATCAAACATCACTATGTTGTAGGTAGTGCTTGTTTGTCATATTCTTAAATATTGTTAGAGATTTAGCTTGTCGAACAGTAACAAGTGACTCATTCTAGAGTCGAATAGCCTGTACTACAGTAAAAGAATTGTTGAAAAAAGATGAATAATGTTTGGGAGTATTAAACATATTGTATTCCGCCATTTCATCATTTTGATAGGTAAAAGTCTAGCAAGATCTAGGAATACTAATTGGGTATTTTATTGCTTATTTAATTACAAATCAACTAATTTGCATTAAAGTTTATTCTTTCGTAATTCACTTTAATGTTGTGTTTTAATGATAAGTAAATATATAATACAAGTTAAATATAACGTTTTTCAAAATAATTGTTAATATTATATATGTAGTTTAGTAAAAGAGTTTCATATGAAGACATGTTCTTTAAACCTATTGGGTCAATTAATATCTTACTCACGCTAATACATGTTGATACTTTGCCAAGAATATTTCCAGCGGGGTTTTTGATTATGTACAGATTTTTTCCCGCCACAAAGATTACTGAAAACCAAAAATACACGTAGGTTACTTGTTCATATATTTTTCACAGTCAAGCTGAATAGAATCGTAATTCTTAAATTTCTTAGGGCATCGTCTAGGAGTGTAAAAAAAAAATTACATGTCATTACATTACATTGAATTAAAAAAAACTTACCAATCGAAACAATCATAAGAATCCCTGGAACGCCAAAGGCCAATGAATAGCAGTCATCGTCTCCAAAACAATTAATATTGGATCTAAATATTGGTGTGATAAATGTGGACAGAAGGCTTCCAGCATTGATTGCGAAGTAGAATAAGGAGAAGAAGTAGCCCAGGTATCGTTCTTGTTCTGGCAACTTGAATTGATCACCGCCGAAAGCGGATACGCACGGTTTTATACCACCAGTTCCAAATGCTATGAGAAGCAGTGCTATGATTGTGAATTCCCTAAAAAGAGTTATAAATAGGTAATATCCCGGGGCTAGTTCGTCATTGAAGTAATGTGTTTATTAGAAACTAATTAATATCTACTCAAAATGCAAGAATATAGTATGTCTAAAAGCAGGGAGGGAATATATTTGTGAAATATCGATAAATATCGAGTAATCAAAATGATTTCAAATTCTTATATTTCTTAAATTTCAGTTTTAATTTTATACATAGTGTATTTAACAAATGTTATTAGCTTGTCTGCATGGACTATTTGATGAATATTTCTGTTATATTTCAAAACATGCAACTAAATTAAAACAAGAATAATTACATAATATCGTTACCAAAATCTGCTTTAGCATGACTACTGACTAACCATTTTCACAAACTATGACAACAAAAATTGACAAACTCATATCGATGTTACTTACATCTGAGGTAAATTAATAGGTGGCATAGCAGACAGAGATATTAAAACAGTTCCCGCTGCATACACTAGTGATAAGTACAATATTGTCCTGTAATAAAATAAATAAGCTTGTGTGTAGAAAATACCTGTAAATATTTATTAGAGTAAAAAAATCTTTAATGCGAATGTTTTTTATGGATTATCTAAATTTCTTTATTATTTGACAGGTATTGTAATAACTATTTGCACCAATTACAATGATGAAGAGAATTGTTTTAGAGAAGTTTTTACTTCCATTGGCAGAAGAGATACCTACGTAGAAATAGGAAATATAGTAAAATGAGGTTTATTCTACCGATCACAGTCAATAATTAAATTAACCAGTAATTAGCTAAGGCTGGTGTGCATAGAGATTTAACCGATGGTTAAATAAAATAATCGCTTAAACTACATGGCTAAACAGCGATTATTTTATTTTAACCTTTAGTTAAATGTCTTTGCACATCAGCCTAAATGTGTAGAAAAGAAGTAGATAAATAAACTTCTTTATATTTAGCCACTGCTACTGATGATTCGTATAATATCACCACATTAATGTAGAATTTCTATACTAGAGCCTGCTCTAAAATACAGTATACCAGCAAAGAACTGTCCTGGGTTTAAAGGTACGAGTATAATGTCGGCAGATTGGTAGGTTTAACATATCAATAATTTCGGTTTTATCACAACTTTTTTATTTACCATCCAAATTGTTATAATTACAGAGTGCAATCACGTAATAATTGTAACAACTTGGATATTAGAATAAAAGAAATTGAGCAAGTTCTTGGCAGACCGTGCAAGCTAAGTATATTGTAGAGTAATGAACGTCTCACATTTTTGTTATTTACCGTACCATGAAAAACTATTAATAAAAAATGCCTCATATCACAAAAACTAAACAACCTGTACTATTGTTCAAAACATTTTTTGGGTTTATACATTTTTGAAGCTCTAAAAGATGGATTTTATCGGAATACTTTAAAAGTTACAGGCAAAATTTTCACGACTTTTCACCTTGCCAGCTGAACTCCTTAATTCATTAAAACCTCAATATATTATTACAAATCACACGTCGCTCACCGTAATTACATACGTCTAACATAAAATACCTATATTTATTTATAAACCTAAAATTCAAATAAAAGCTGTGAAATCGTAAAATACTCAAGTAGAATTGGAAATCAAATTTTATTTAGTACCATGTCATTTGATTTCCCTAAAACATAGTTTTTTTTAAAGTTCTGACTTAAAGATCCTACACAGTTACGTGGACTGAAAAAAAAACTTGATAACGGTTCAACGGTTCTTTGCTTATTTAATACATAACTTTGTAAGACTAGACAGGCCACAACAATGTGTCAAACTTCATCCATGTAGACCGAGTAGTATCCAAAAAAAACACTGTGACAAAGACTTAAGGACAGGGGGCGGACATGATGACTTCATAAAATATCGTTTATGTCCAAATCAGAATCAGGAATCAGATCAGAAATCGAAAAACTGCTTCAGACATGCCAAGGGGGCAGGATATTTACCTGAATCTTCCTAGCCATCCATCTGCAATCATGGCACCCAGAAGAGGAAAAAAGTAACAGAACATTGTGAACATATGATATATAACCGTCGCTCCATTGACCGTGTAGCCCAATTTATTTCGAAGGTACAGCGACAATATTGCTGTAAAAAGAAAAATTGTGTAAAATAATATACACATAAACATAACATAATAAACATAATTTAATAAAAGTTACACACACACCGTGGAATAATTAATTAATTATTTATTGAAGTATCAACGAAATCGGTAGAGCGAGAGAGAGAGCATAATATGCACCTAAAAACCTACTAATATTAGGGTGTATATTATGCTCTGTTGTTTGTATAGGTACAGAACTGAAATATATTGCGCTGAAGCTAATTCGTGATTATTTATTCTTCGTAATTAATTTATACGTGGCCTGTATATAGCCGTTATCAATTTCATTGATACTTCATTAAATAAGGATAGCCTTAAAGTTAAGCCTCAACAAGTATCCCGAACTAGGGCATTAGTACCTTAGTTTGGGATACTTTTTCTTGAGAGAACGTATCGTCTCTGCAAGATATGGTTGTGAAGTTTATGCAAGCAGAGCTGTGAACATTGCTCTAGCTATAAAATATTTAACCAATAAATTTCCACATCGTTAGCTATCGCAAGCGCAATTAAATTTACAATTAGGGCTTGTCGACATTGAATTTGATAAAAACTTTAACAAAACAAATAAACTCTTTGTATAACAATATTAAAAAAAAAAACCTGATTATGAGAATATGGTACAAGGTTATTAAATAGTATTTTATAAATGCAATTTCGCACTATTATCGCAATATTAAACGAAGAAAGATATAAACAAAGTAAATAATAAACTCACATATTAATCTATAATATTACAAATACAAAAGTGTCTATGTCGTTTTCACTGAAAAACCAGAGTAAGTACCTATCTGTTTTGCAGAAATTTGTAGGTATCATTATACGTGTAAACTTAATAGCGGGAATGGATACAGAACACTTTTTAACTCGGAAAATGAAATAGTTTCTGGGATTAAATTAAGGGGTTAATAACGGCTAGATAAAATTTTAACGCAATGTGCTACGCATCTAATAAATTTAGTCCCGATTGATATTCTTGACTTAAAAACATCGTTATTATAAAAAAAATTGCCAAATTATAGCCAATTAGTAACAGTGCTGAGTACAGTACAGTATTGATTTGCTATGGAACCTCAAAAAACGAAAAACATTTAAGTACTCAACGGACGTTCTACTAATCTTTGGTCAAAACATGTTTATGTTCTACCAAAACGAATTTTGCACAATCTTCTACCAGCACCGGTATGTGGTGAATAATCATCTACTAATATAGTGCTTCGCGATCAATTACTTCACAAGCACCGCTAAAGGATTTAATTGCCGAAGTCTGTATTTCCAGACGCGATGCCTGCAATCTGGGTGTCATCCCGTTCACCCGGTAAGGTAAACAATAAACGTGCTCTATGCCAGGCATACCTGCGGGCAAGATTGAAGTCAAACGCGAGCTTATATGAAAAAAAAAATAATTTATTGAAAAGTTACTTTTATAGTGTATAAAGTCTAATATACCTATATCATAAAGTGAAGGTACCATTAAGCATTGCAAATTATTATATTATGATTATTGAATCACGTGTAATCAAAGTAAGAATATTAATTTTCAGCAAACAATAGTCTATTAGCAGTAAAATCATATTGTTTTTTCGTTATTGAATAACGTTCAAGATTGTGAGGTCATATACTAGTAAACAACTAAACAATTTTAACTGCGAAGCTGAAAATAAGTAGAGGTTTCAACTCATAAAAAGTGGTTACCGTCGACTTTAAAAGTTTTCAAGACAAAGAAGCAAAGCTAACACGTTGCTAGCTTTTAAAATGGGATATAGAGGATGGAACAGGAGAATGAGATAGTGGTATCAGACAGGGAAATGGAATAAGAAGGATATGATCTCTCTTCTTTCACCATATCCCGGCACAATATTTCTTTTCCTTGTACTCTCCTCTATTCTGACATACATCTTCTGTGACACTACATATCATCATATCATACTTCACACAATCCATCTTTATTTGGTCTGCCTTTACATTTATACCTTTCCATCTTGTAGTTCATTCATTCATTCATCATTCTTCAAAGTGACTTTAACCCTCCTCATTATATGCCCATACCAACTTAGTCTTCTTCCTCTCAATTTTACAGTCACGGGTGCAAGTTTCAAATATCCTCTTATATACTCATTTCCCACCTTATCCATTCTTGTAACATTACAAATCCATCTCAACATTCTCATCTCAGCTGAGTGGAGACGTTTGTGGTTTATCACTTTAGTGGCTCAACATTCCGACCCGTGTAGCACGACTGGTCGTATGACAGATTTATATATTTGACCTTTTAGTTTTAGTGGCATTCGTTTCTCGCATGTCACACCTGTTACCTGTCTCCACTTTAGCCATGCAAGATTTATTCTTCTCCTTACATCCCTCTCTATATTACATTTACTCTGCAGTAGTGAACCAAGGTACCTAAATTCGTGGTTACATGATAGTGTGGCTGATTGTAGTTTAAGAGGCACAGCACTAGAGGTCCCGCCGAAATCACAAAACAGATATTCAGTTTTAGTTATGCTGATTATTAATCCAACGCCCTCTAGCGCTTGCCGGCACCTGTCTAGTTTATTTTGAAGTGCCACCCCGTCTACATCCACCAGGACAATATTCCGCTACTAAAAGTCTATTTTGGGAAGTAAGGAGCTCCCTTGGTATAATTATACAGTCTTTGACAGAGTTAATTTTGTTACGTCTGGCAAAAATAAAGCTATTTGTGTTTTATTTTTTCCACTTTAAAAAAGAGATAGAAAGGGTAGGATATGGGATTAGAATTGGCAGATGAGATAGGGAAAATGGTTCTTATAAACCTCTTCATCCTGACCAAATAAAAATTCTTGTATTGCAATGACTACTGCTTGATCATTTCCGAATCTGTGTGTCTCAGAGACTCCTTCATTCAACCCTAGCAATGGGTAGAAATCGCTAGGGGCAAGGTCGGATGAATATAGAGGAAGCTCAATTATTTCGGAGCCAGTATCTCGAATGGCAGCCATAGTAACGGTGGGCCTGCGAGTCGGAACAAAACAATTTTTACTAGTTTGCCTCGCCGTTTCCCACGATTTATGTTATGCATTTTTTTATTTGTTCTGCAAAGAGCCCGTAATAGTTGTTCCATGGTCGAGGATTCTATCATGACCATCCCTATGGCTATACTATCTCACAAAAGAGAGGCCATGATCATTCCGGCAGAACGACTCTCCTTTTCCTTACGTGTTGAAGAGGATTGTTTTTTTTTTCAACTCATAGACTGTAACTTTTATTTTAGATCGAAATGGTGAAGCCACGTTTCGTCCAAGGTAAAAGAAAAAAATCGATTAGGATCTTGTTGTGACAATCCTCAAAAACCACGAGAAATGCATGGTTTGTTTTTGTGCATCGGTAAGCCTTTTAGGGACTCAGCGCGCGGATACTATTTTCATCCCCAAGCGATCGTATAAAATGCTATCTACATACACATACACTCTACTTGTCAAAATCTTTTCATTTTCATTTATTTGCATGTGGGCGGTCGCTAGTATGACTCCCGAATGGAGCTCCGCTAATACAACTCGGACATGAAAAACAGTAAGTTTGAAAATGACAAATGATGAAGATTTTTTGTATATTCTTTAATTATTGATATTAATCGATAACTGAGAATTGCTGTTGTTATGATATGACCTCATGACATTTAACCCGAAAAGACGATATTTTAATTAATTTTACTTTGTCTAACTTTCGTAAATTACTATATGAATTCATAAACGTAAAAATATGAATGTAATGATGTAGCTTTATATGTGATATAAACTTACTCGGAGAGGTAAGTATAAACGTAAAGTATAGGTAAATAATTATGCAGTTTAAAAATAAATTTTCCAAAAATAATAATCAACTGAAAAAACTTTCTTCGTTGTACACTACCGGTTTCGGCAGACATTGCCCAGCCTTGAAAAAATACAAATCTAGAACCATAGAACCCAAAGTGACAAAAATTTAATAGTAAATATGTATATATAAAGGCAAACATAAACTTCAGTAAACTTATAACGTAACAATATAAACAAACAATACCTATTAAGTATTATTTTCGGCCGGTAATGGTGGCTGAGAATAAGCTGTTATGCGATTAGGCATATTTTTAAATGGCAAACATAGTCCACTAGACTAGAACTTTATTTGCACTAGTTATGGCAGAAGATGTTGTGAACCAATTGGCCTTGTAAGTCATCAAAGGCAATCCAATCGTCTTAACTAACTTGTAATAAATTCAGTTTCTTCAATTATAGTATTTTTCTTTCTTTTTCAGCAACTATCAGCTGTCACGGTGTAGCCCAGTGGTTCCCAAACTATTTTTGTGTACTGCCCACTTTTAAAATAAATTAATTTTTACCGCCCCCATTTTTTCACCTACTTAAAAACCATTATAACGTCAAATTAAATTAAGCTATATTAGCGGAGATTAAACATTCATACTAAAAGAGACTTTTACTATAGCCCGGAGGAGTTAACTTGAGACCTAGCGCAGTAGGTAGTGCACAACGGCGCTAGCCCGCGGTTTATTATTTATGAAAATTACCTATCTAGGAATACTAATAACTATTAAAATGCGAAAGTGTGTCTGTTACTTTTTTATTTATTTGTTTAATTTTTTTATTGCCTGAAGCAGTCAAACAGGCGGACCGCCCACTTGATGAAAGGTGGTTACCGTCGCCCATGGACGTTTGCAACACCAGGGGCGTCGCCTACGCGTTGCTGGCCTCTACGAAATTTAATAATGCCTTTCTTTAACGACCCCATGTAGTAGCGCAGAGGGAAAACCTCGGCGGGAAGTTCTCTCCAGATAATTGTTGTACGCGGTATAAACGTTCTAGAGAACCGTTGCGTAGTTGAGCGTGGGAGCTCCAGGAAATGGGGGAGAACATCCCGTCGATAGCGAGCGGTGCGGTTGTAAAAATTAGATGTTGGCTCCAGATTGTTTGAGTAAACAACTTTCATTTCGAAATGGAGTGACCGATTGACATGATTTTTATTTCATTTATTTAATAAAACAGGACAGATATATGAACTACGCGGAGAGAAATATCGATCGAAGTTTGAGCAATCTATTAATTAATATTAGTTGATGTTCACAAGTTGTAGTCGGTGTCCAAGAGTCTTCCTAGCTAGATGAAACTACAAATCGCTTCCCAAGCCTCTACACAATGCTCCCATTTTTTTCTGCGTATCTTACCGCCCCCCTTTAGGCCTGCAGCGCCCACAAGGGGGCGTTATCGTCCACTTTGGGAAAGGATAGTGTAGCCGACGATTATGATTATCCTGAATAACTTAAAATATTATTATACATCTATAACATGTCAATTTTCATGTTCATTGATATCAGGTTAGCCGATGACGAAACTGACACGGTTTCATGCGATAATTCAAACCTGTTGTAAAGTAGGTCAAAATATAGAATCTTTTAGGTAAATTCAAATCTAGTTTTATCTATAAGTACGTATTGACATATTATTACGTTTCGTAAACGAAATTAATTTATGATAAAGACAATTCTGTGTAATGTGTGAAATATAGAGGAAACATTACTTATTTTCTTTTGGGAACGCTTACAGTCTAATACAAACAAAATATAGAATATTTTTAAAAAAAGGTGCTGATAAGAAGCTTATTGGTAATGAAAAACACATGCATACATGATATTATAATAATAATAATAATAATATTTATTGAAACCAAAATTAAATTTACACACAATTTACATATTGAGGGATATTAATATACCAAATTTTAGCTCTTTATTTTATCAAAGAAATTTTGAGCCAATTGCGCTTAACAGAATTTATAGTCGTGCAAAACAGATTTGAGCCTTTATATTATATATACTATTTGATTAAATTATCTCGCTAACTCTAGTGGTGGTAAAATAATAGATTCGTATAGTTCGCTCAGCAATATATCTTACAATTGAGACAATAGTAATTAATGTAAATTTATGAAAAACAACTGTGTCTGCGTTCAACCTACATTTGTGTACAACAATAATTATAATATAATTTCAAAATTGTACGTAATAATTGAAAAATTGTAATGTGCAATCCAACAAGTGCAGCAAAAGAACAAAGAACCTAGCATGTTTTTAAAAATCAGATTTCTAACTCTTGTTCTTTATTATATTACCAGACCATTGGTAGAAAATTTATGTTAGGTAAATATTAAGTGAAATGAACGGACTGTTAAATATATTATAGAAAGCGGCTGTAAAACTGATTAAAACGTTTCCTATAAACTCAATGTACGGTTTTCATCCCGATGTTTATCTTCACCGCCAGTGCGTGTAAATTCAACATAACTGTCATCATGCTAAATCTCCACTACCTACGTTTGTAGAGTCCACTTTGAAATTTGTGGTCAGTTTTTCTAATTTTTTATCCTCTTCCCACGGCTATCGACATCTTTATTACAAGTTATCACGTATATTATCCATCGCGTTGTCAAGATAATTACTAGGGACTAGTGTCAGCAAGCGGTCATTGCAACAATATACAATTTACATAATGGCACTAAAACTACGCATGATTTCTATCAGGATAGATTGGAACAAATGTTTTCAATGTCTTCGCCATTATAAATAACTATATAAAACAGTAATTTATTATATACATTTATTAATCATTATTAAATTTAAATGCATAGTTAAACAAAAACAATCTACTAAATTGGCATTAAATCAGTCTTCTTTATTATATACAATAAATAAAAATATTCTCACCTCGCATTCCATAATATGAAAATCTTTCGCAGAATTCATTTGTCACAATAAATCCTACCGCCTTTGGATACGGCAGTTTCTGCAACAAAGAAAAAAGAATATTAGACCATATGGCTCTGTACGCTATAATATACTCTAAAAGCTGATTTTCATTGATACAATTACTGACGTGGGGAGCGTACTGACTTGGAAATATTCAATCAGGAATATTAACGTCAGCACCGACTTGATAGCGCTAAACTGAAGAGAGTAGCAGAGCATTTGTCCATAGGCGATGGTAACCGCTTTCCATCAAGTGGGCCGTCTACCTGTCTGCTGAACTCCCGCAATAAAAAAAAAACTGACATCAAGACAATTTACACGATGTCAGTATAAAATCACAAATGGCTTCCTTCGAATTGAAATCAGTACCAGTGTGCCTAAAGCAGGGCCAATTCCCCCAAAAGTGGAAGACCGGGAAACTTGTCCTACTTAAAAAGGAAGGGCGCCCCGCGGAATCTCCGTCCGCATACCGGCCCATCGTGTTGTTGGACGAAGTGGGCAAACTCTTCGAGAGAGTCATTGCAACACGCCTCGTCCAGCACCTATCAGGAGAGTGGCCGGATGTGGCCGATGTCCAGTTCGGCTTCCGTCAAGGACGCTCCACGATAGATGCAATAATGCGGGTGAAGAGCCAGGCGGAAGAAGCAGTCTCCAGAGGGGAAGTGCTCTTAGCGGTATCCTTAGACATCGCCAACTCGTTCAATAGCATGCCCTGGAGTTGCATTAGGGAGGCGCTTCGATACCGGTACCGATCTACCTCCGCCGCATAGTCGGGGCGTATCTCAGTGACCGGGCCGTCATCTTCCTGAGTCAAAACAACTGGGGACGCCGAGAAATGTCATGCGGTGTCCCACAGGGGTCGGTATTGGGACCGATCCTGTGGAATATTTAGTCTTAAGTTCATGTTTGTATTGGTGTACAATAAAGAGTTATCTATCTATCTAATATTGGCCATGATTGGGCATTGCGGGGCGTCCTCCTCCACGGCGTGAGCATAACGTGCTATGCAGACGACACGCTGATTGTCGCCTGGGGGAGGATATACTCCGAGGCAGCCATTCAGGCAACAGCTGGGGTAGCACAGGTGGTCTATCGTATCCGGCGACTTGGTCTGGAGGTGGCTTTGCACAAGTCTGAGGCCGTTGTGTTTCACGGCCTCGGAGAAAGCCACCCGCGGGATCCAGGATCACAGTGGGAGGAGTCCGCATCGACGTCAAACCGACCATGAAATACTTTGGACTGGTCCTCGACAGCCGATGGGACTTCTTAGCACATTTCCAGGAGTCGGCCCCCAGGCTCAAGAGGGTGGCGGGCGCGCTCTCGCGCTTACTGCCCAACATAGGGGGATCAAACGTGTTGTGCCGAAAGCTCTTCGAGGGAGTCGTGCGGTTGATTGCCCTTTACGGGGCCCCGGTGTGGGCGGGCGCCCTGACGGCTCACAACGTCGCCACCTTGCGGCAAACACAGCGTATTCTAGCCATCAGGGCCACCCGAGGGTATCGTACGATATCCTTTGAAGCGTCTTCCCTGCTCGCCGGCAGTTTGCCGTGGGACCTGGAGGCCAGAGCGCTGACCTCTTTATACGTTTGGCGAAAGGAGAAGGAGGCCAGCAGTGGCCGCCCTGCACCTGGCGAGGTTAAGGGGCGCAGAGATGAACTGCGTCAGGTCCATGTGGCAGAATGGGCCAACCGCCTCAACAACCCCAGCGCCGGCCTCGCCCTCATCGAAGCGGTAAGGCCGATAATGTCAGAATGGCTGAATAGGCACCATGGCACCCTGACGTTCCGCCTGACGCAGGTTCTCTTGGGACACGGATGCTTCGGAAGCTACCTGTGTCGTATAAGACGAAAGCAGACGTCGGGATGCCATCACTGTGTTGGCGGCGACGAAGATACGGTACTGCACGCCCTCTAGGTATGTCCTACTTGGGACGAGTAGCGCTGTGATCTTACCGCGGCCATTGGAGCCGACCTGTCGCTCCCGGCGGTGGTCAAGGCCATGGTTGGGAGCACCGACGCGTGGAACGCGGCTGTCTCTTTCTGCGAGACCGTAATGTCTGTGAAGGAGGCGGCGGAGCGGGACAGGGAGCAGACGAGCACACTCTCCCCCCGCCAAAACAACCGGCGGCGGCGACGGAGGGTCAAGAACGACGACCTCCAACCGCCCTAGGCTACGGCCGTGCGGGGGACCCGTAGGGGAATCAGGTCCCCCGCACCCAAAGGCCGGAGAGGAGGGACGCGAACCAAACCATGCGTCCCCTCTCACCTTGTGGTGAGACCCGAGGTAGTCGGAGAAACCCAGTTCTCCAGCTTACAATTGAGGAATCAGACCGCGACCGGGCCGGCCATCATCCGTCCGGGCTAGAGGTGAATGCGTGAGCGAGCCCACAGCCCGGACATGGGACGCAATGAGGATCAGCCAGGGGTTTTAGTGGGTATCCCCAACCGTGGTGTGGCAATAACATTCCTGCGGGAGCGCTAGTACCACCCCGACGAGGCGAATCCCACACTCCCCACCGCGCTTCCCAAGCGGCGGTTTGTCCTCAACCGGATTTCCCCTGGGGAAAAAAAAAACGCAACTATCACAGTATATTAAATCAGTCCGCTTTAATATACTGTAATGTAATATTATATACAGTATTGAAACTATTTTCATTTAATTTGAACTACGTATTTAAATAAAAATAAAATAAAATAAAAAAGCCATGGAATTTACATGAAAATCGATAATAACACAATATTGGCATTAGGCTGCTTGTTTCTGTTCTAGACTAATTTTTACGAAACGTAGTCCATAATACTGTGCTTTAGAAAATAACTTTATTGCAGATAATACACATCTCTATCATATTGTAAACAATGTAGTTAATTGGAAAATTTCTTCAAGATTTTAAATTTGACAGGTATGTCATTATGACACTAGTCTTTAAGAACTAAACTCGTTTGCAAAAAAAGGGCGGTTAGGTTGCACGAGGCAATTAAAGGTTATTACCTATGTCAGGTTAAGGACCTTTATTTCCCATCAAATATTTTTTTAAAGTGTGTATGTCAATAATTTCATGTAAATGTTATTAAAAATATAATGTTTATAAGTAAGAAAACATTAATAAGTTAGTATTTAAATTGCAAGTAGTTAAGATTTATTGTGAAATATAAACAAACGAAAGAAATATGTTGATTTCATGGAAGTGTCAATGAGTCGCCTATGTGTATATCATTGATTACCATTCTTGATCATATTTTGTACTACAGCTTAAAAAAAATCTTGTTTTCATCATCTTCTTATCGAAAGTATATATATCTTCAAAGTTCTAATTAGTTTTATTTATAAAGGAATTGTAATAAAAACGTAGATAGTCAATTTTAAATATTAACTAGCACGTAACTGTATGGAATGCCCATACAATGCCCAATTTTCATCCCGTCTATGTCTTTACGAGATTATTTTTGGAGTCAAAATTTATTAGCCGTAATAAACAGTGCACAAAAAACAAAAACCTTATGTCATCAGGGCAAAATGTATCTCATTGTCGAATTTCACAACGTCGATTTAACAGTTTTCTCAATCATACAAAGGTAAGAAATATTCAATCATAAAATGGTATCTTAAGGTCCCCCCTAGACTGTGGGAGATTCGAGCCCAGCAGTAGGATACTTATAGACTCATATCATTTATTATTATCATAGGGCTTATCAATTCCTTATTCCATGTAAATTTTCAGCTTCCCTGGAAGCATTCGATATAAATATCAAAATTGTGTGTGTGTTTGAGAAATTAAATAATAAATAAGTAAACATCGAAAAATCACTTTCATAATGTAAGAATGAATTCGCATAAGGCGACCTTGTTTTACTCAACATTTGAACTCAGTTCATAGTACCTGTAGGTATATTTGTTGGGTTGTATACATAAGATCTCTTAACATGTATCTGAAGCTGGCAAAAACGAATCAATATTTTGACGCATCTCATTTTTACTGCGCCAAGCTTCCAACTAATTACGTAAGTACAGTAAGTACTATAGATTAGGTATGTATAAAATATTGTGAGGAAGCACATCAAAATAAATGATATTTATGAGAACCCGTCACTCAGTCTTCTAAAATTAGGAGGCTTGAACCCAACTATAGGGTAAGGACGTGTCTGGCCTGTTGTAATTTACCTATCTCTTCTATAATATAATAAATCTGACAATTATTAGATTTTATACAATGTTTATATATTATGTCCGTTGCAATTATCTAACAAATAGGTCATGGAATAGCGAACAAAGTTTTACGGGCATATTCTAGATATCAATAATATATGATCGTTTTATTTTAAATAGCACGTTATTTGTAATATACTGTAATTTTAAAAATTTACTAGTTTCTTCCCGCGACTTCGTCCACATGGATTTTTTTAAATAAAAAGTATCCTATGTTACTTCTAATACCTCCAAGAATATGTGTACAAAGTTTGATGATCGGTTGAGTAGTTTTCGCGTGAAAGCGTAACAAACAAACTTACATTCCCATTTATAATATTCGTAGGAATGAAAACTAGGATACGCCTACGACTTCATCAACGCTTGATTTGAAATTCCTGCGGGATACCCGGGATACAAAGTAATGCAGCATTTAAAAAAGAATGTAAGTTGTCTTTTTAGTAAACACTATGAGTTGACTATGCTATTCACGTTAAAGGATCGTAGACTTCATTGCAATCGTTAAAGTTACGTGAGTCAAGCCAAGCTTTATTTCTATTAAAAGGGTGACAAAATAAAAAGTACTGAGAAATATTTATACTAATACTAGCTGTCCCGGCAGACGTTGTCCTGCCCTGAAGAAATAAAATTTAGAACCCGATTGCAGCGCCATCTACAGGGTCCATTGAGATGTAAGCTATCCTATCTTTTAAGTTGGATCAAACTGCACACGGTGTGCAAATTTGATTGAAATCGGTTCAGTAGTTTCGGAGTTTATTGGCAACATACATCGTGACACAAGATTTTTATATATATAATTTTATAAAGAGGTAAAGTTTGTGGGTTTGGATGTTCTGGGTAATCTCCGGTACTACTGATCTGGTTTTGCAAATTCTTTCACCAATAGAACGCGACATTATTCCCGAGTGGCATATACAATATTTCTTGGTGATTAATAAATGAAAATATCGGGTGTCTCAAAAGAAAGTTCACATTAAAAACAAATATTTAAAAAAAAGTAATAAGTTTATTGAAAAAATGTTTTTTACATAATAAAATACACTTTTTTGGAATTTATTTTTTAATAATGACATCGTCCAAATGTAAACCGTTGCGTTCACGGCATTCGTTTAATCGAGCACTAAAATTGCCTATGACGGCTCGGCAGGTATTCTCCGTGATGGCTGCCATTGCGTGACGGATATTTCCTTTTAATTCTGCCAGGGAAGTCGGTTTGTTGGCGTAAACTTTGGATTTGACATAACCCCACAGGAAAAAGTCCATAGGTGTCAAATCGGGACTGCGTGGAGGCCAACTTATGTCACCTCTCCTGGAGATCAATTTGCCAGGAAAAATTTCACGAACTCTTGCCAGAGACCTGATGGACGTGTGTGAAGTTGCTCCGTCCTGCTGGAACCATGTTCTTTGGTTATAACCAGGAAAGTTTTGCAGCTCAGACACGAAGAAGTCGTCTAACATCTCCACATAACGCACTGGGTGCATGTATATTTTTTAATGACCTCCAGCGACGTGGGCGCGTGTCGGCTAGTGACTTATAAAGAAAAAGGATCTACTCTCTCCACAAGATGAATAATATCGTTTTCAATATAACAGTTCATACTCTCCTACTAATATTTTTTTTACATGTGCATTAGTTCCTGTTTCATGGCCATGGATGTAAACTGATTTTCATTACGTTTGGTATCTGTATTAGTTAAACTGTTTGACCTGATTTCCCCCACACTAGTCCATCTTCGGAGCACAAGGCGCCCTCTACATCTACGCTATCGTTTCACAGAGGAAACGCCACCAGTGTGACCGAATCGTTTCGCCTCCACGTTACTTCAACGTACCGTTGATTTATGAACTGCACTACCAGAGTCCGTGTTTCCCGTAAAGTGCAATCCGGGTATCTTCAAGTCTAGTGTAAATAGGTACTATCTAAGAAAGCGTGCTCCATCTGTTATTATGCGTAATCATGGTGAAACGGGAACTTATTTATCATAAAAAATAACTTGGTACACATTTCAAGGATAGACATAAGCTCTCTGTTTAAATAGGATACTTAATTTAATGAAGAAAGAAAGAAAAAGACTATTTCAAAAAATAGCGACGCCCTTACACTGCTTACATATTTTATGATGTAAACAGTATAACATATATACGTTTTGTGAATTTGCACGCCTCGTTTTCAGTAAACTAACTTGTTAACTTGAACTTGTTCTTATATTGTAATTATATCCGAAACAAAGCTTTCAGTGCAAATCTTTACTAAATTGTGAACCAGAAACAACCCGAATAAATTTATTAATCTAAATTTAAACTATTTTTTACATATAATAAAAATGATAAAGCGAGAGGTATGTAGAAGTAGCATATGTTGAAAACCCTAGCTATAAGTAATATTAATCAATTTTAATTAATGACGAATAGAGAAAGGTCAATGAACCCAAAATATAAGTAAATGAAGACTATGGAAATAATAAATAGTTAATATTAAGGTTCCGATGACAAAAAGTAATAAATCTGTTTAGTATGAGGCATTCCAAAAAATTGAAAGGTTTTTTTGCAATCCATTCATTATGATTCCAGCACAATTCATAAGCAGTCATCATGGGAGACGCACAGTAAAATTTCGATTATTTTTCGAAGTATGAGATATTTTGTAGCTACATGATTTATAGGTTATTATACATAATCCTAATCAATTTTTAAGTTTTTTTGAAGTGCAATTTATCTATAATTCAGTTTATTTTAAAGTACCTACTCATTTATAATTTCTATATATGAAAAATATAAAGAATTCAATAAAAAAGCAAGAAAAAAATTACACCAGTTGGAACCTAATCTTAATTAATTTTATCCATATATCTAGACTTAGTAATTTACGAGAAAAATTACTATAATATACAAACAGGTGACACAGACGGACAAACAAGTGATTAAAAATGGTCCAGTTTTTACTAAAATTGAGTAGTCCAAACTTAGTTTTGATTAAATACTTGCCATTGCAGAAGGTTACGTAAATAGAGAATCGTTCGGGTATAAAACTAGTACTTACATAAGAAAATAATTTCACCGTTTTAGGCAGCCCTAAGTATGTAATTTGTTCCGAATTCTCGCTAAGCGGTTGCATGTCATGCGTGGGGCCGGTAAAAACTGGTTTTTAATTTAATCTTTGTTGAATGCCGCAGAGCAATAATTACAGAATCACGTCAGCCGGGACGGCAACGATAGGCTATATACTACTACTGTAGTGCATTACAGTAGCAGCTTTGGTAAGAAAATTCTGGGAAACCCAATTAAGGACTTGTGATTTTCTCTACAATAAATATGTGGCTTTACGAAATTCGTATATCACGTTATTTCACTAAGATTCGTTTCATGTTCAATAACTCGTAAGCGTATTATCTTAAATTGGGGTTTTTATTATGTTTAATTATTATAAATGTCTTTCTCTAAAGAATTGTGATCATATTGGCATTTTGCGTTTATAATAAGTGTAGAAACAGACAAAAGAATCCTCAGCAACAAGGCTAACTTTTAATAATTTATTGAATATTGTAGAATTAGAAATAAGACACAAGAAGACCTGTGAGGAGGGTTCCTTTGTTTCCCCGTTACAGCTTTTTCCTAGCATGCCCACGCTTAGCCTGCACAGCGCTTAAGGTGGCCCTACGCCATGCTGCCTATCGACCAATTGGCATGATGCTGCAGGCTTGATCCAATTTGCACCTTGTTCACATATACTACACACGATCAATATAAACTGTTTAATCGGCAGTTGAAGCACCAGTGACGGAAGACGATGTTTCAGCAGTCTAGTGCATTTTACTTGTGGTAAAAAACAAAAAACCTTCGCTCAACTGTACTTGAATTTTGATTATTCCGGCAAGTATACCTATCATGCTAATTCACATTCACACATGGTCAATTCTACTTGAATCAATCGGCAGCGTTATGCCGATTGGACGATAGGCAGCATGGT
The DNA here is from genome assembly GCA_012273795.1 of Dendrolimus punctatus. Classification (NCBI taxonomy): domain Eukaryota; kingdom Metazoa; phylum Arthropoda; class Insecta; order Lepidoptera; family Lasiocampidae; genus Dendrolimus; species Dendrolimus punctatus. The sequence continues at coordinate 9,479,709 of CM022533.1, read as the reverse complement.
GTATGGCCACCATTTCAGTCACATTTTTATTTTTGTTAACATTGCATAAATTAAACCCAAACTTTTAGGATCTATACTTTAGGATCTATGAATATTAATCTATGCAAATATAGAGCAATATTTTATACAGCGTGTTTCAGACCTTACGACAATAAATCAGACCACGTTTTCTTCATGACGTACTCTGCCCAAATACAAAAATGAATCAAGGTAACTTCTTTGGTTTAGCCACAGGACCTCATTTTCCATTTCAGAATATTACAACAACATGTATCAGTTATTGTGTCTAAATCGGTAGGTTAATGACCAATGTATCATGTTGCCAGCTCGTCTCTTCATCATTAAACGCGGAAGTTGTTCATTCTTACGCTCTCGCTCGCGATCCAATATTTATGTTCTGTTTTTTATTCCCTTTTTATCGTAATTAATTTGTTCGGAAATTTCAAAATTTAAATTTTGACATTACGGTTGATTTAATAGTACCAAAAAATTTGTATGGAGTACGACCGCTAAAGTTATGATTTATTGTCATTTGAAATGTAACACGCTGTATAATTATATTTATGTAGTTTTCTCCAAAAATGTTAATACTTGTAAAGTAATTTTATTAACTATTTGTTCTTGTAATTCTTGATAATTTCGCACAAAGAACTCTTATGTTTGATAGTGCGATAATTTTTATAATTCAGATTGAACTATACTTAAAATTTCCTTCGACGTCTGTTTTCAAAAAATTTACCGAAATTTTACGTCTTGGCTTAATAGACAAACCAGACTTGTATAAGTTTACCAATGTTAAATTCCACTTATCAGTTCCTGGACCAGAAAGACTTCTTTTTCCTCTTTTTCCCCCAGGGGGTGCCGCCCTGGACTCCTCTCCGTCCAGGAAGCGGCACAAGGGGATGCGTCCCCGGGTCCCCGAGCGGCCACTGACACATTCCCCCTTTCACTCCGTGACAGTGGTGTCCCACCTTTCCGCCTCCAAATCCTAATGCCTTCCTCTCCTTCCCAAACCTCCTCCCCAAATACCACTCCCCTCCGAAGTTAGGTGGCCTCCCCCGACTCCGACCGCTGACGCTGCTGTAAGCGCGAGGCGGCGGGGAAAAGGGGAGGAAGGAGAGGGAGGGGTGATGGCGCAGGAGCAATACTCGCAGCCTGCCCCTCCCCCTATCGCGAAGCCCCCCCCCCACCGCTGACGCTGCTGAGAGCGCGAAGCGGCGAGGGGGGGGGGAGGAAGGAGAGGGAGGGGTGAAGGCGCAGCAGCAATCCTCGCAGCCTCCCCCTCCCCCACCGAAGGAGGATAGCGCCCGTGACTCCTGGTAGCCACGGGCGGGCGGCAGCGGGCGTCGAGGTCTGGGGGATCAGAAAGACCTCCGCCCGCACTAATGACGCGAGAGGACGCGAGAGGCAGCCGCGCGTCCCTTTCAGGGCCGGGGAAACGTCATTCCCCGGCCCGCACACAGGAGAAGCCGCCTCTGCTTATGAGGCGGCAAGCCGCTGCCGGGGTTGCGGGTTAAGCTCGCGCACATACCGTGACCCCGGCGCTAGGCGGAAAGAAGGCTCCCATGTGGTTTTAGTGGGTATACCGGCGCCAGTCGTAGTGATTAATCGGCGTCGGGGAGCCCCACATACCGGTCGCGCATGATCCCCCGCGCGGCTGACGATGCGACAACGCATTTCCCCATGAAAAAAAAAGAAAAAAAAGAAAGAAAGACTTCTTTTACCTTATGGTACCGTAAGTCTAAACAATACCCCCCTTGCAATTGACCTATTTCATACATATTTTCTTCATAAAAAGAATAAATACTTCCATGCCAATACTTTTGCGCTAGAGTAGCGGATTATAATCCCTCTAAAATTAAGAAGTACATTTGGAACAGTTTCGACTTGAAATTATAAGCTTTGAAGCCATAATGATAAAGATTTTATCTGAATTAATTGTTTATCTACCTTATCATGACCTATCAAAAATATTGACAGAAACTTCACTTGGCAAAATATCTGACTAGTATTTAGGACAACGAATAAGCGTTTTTATACAGCATAGGAAGGAATGGGGCAAGTGGTTTGAGAATGTTCCGAATGGGGACATTATTTATTGTTTTCTTTTTGTTTGTTACAACTCATTAATTCTTTGAAGTAATTGTAATACAATATTAATAATTATGATGAAATATTTTTATAGCTAGACGTGTTCCTGGAGAGTTTCTTGCCACTTTTTCTCCTATAAACAGCGATAACACGTTTCGAAACGGGGTACATAGATTTAAATTTTGAGTAACATGAATGATCCTCAAAAAGTTTTTGTCTAGTGGAATTTATTTTGAATAAAACTTTTGAATTTGAATATGGTGTAAGAATCAAAGCGTCTTTATTTGCATTAAACAAAATATAAATAACTTTAATTTTGATTCTTCTTTATCCGGTGAAGAATGTATGAAACGGTAACATCCGTGTATTTTTTACACGAGTATGCAAATAACGACATTCATCACTGAGTAGCGTCAGTTCAATGGCATTTACAGGACAATAGAATGGTTTGAAAAAATGCAAGACAAAATCTTGGTCGCGTTAATCAAAAGCCAAATAATCCTGTGACTAATTCATTCAATAACAAAACGGTATAATAGCAATGCGAGACCGCATGGGCTTATAATTGTACTGTTCTCATAAATACGATGTCTAGTGATCTATTCTTGGATCTATGATCATCTATGACAAAAAGTTTAGTATTAGCATGCAAAAGGAAGAATTGTCTAATTGACTTACAGATAGGGCTAAACGTATGGTTTTAAAAGAAAATTCTATAAAAGTTGTCGCATGTCAGTTTACGAGCATGATGTCTTCTACAGAGGTGTTTAACACCTGCTGTTTTTTTGTTTAGTTTCAGAACGCCAAAAAATAATTAAAAGTAACCTGTGGTTTTTTTATAACCTGAAACAGGCAAAGCAGGCCGCTCCTTTCTCTTTACCTTGCCGTTTGACATTCCTTCACAGAAAATTTTCTTATAAGCTACTCGAGACTTCTTTAAGGCTGGTGTGCACCAGCATTTAACCGGTGGCGGTGTTTAAACTAAAATAATCATTAGCCATATATTTTTAGCGATTATTTTATGTAAACCATTGGTTAAATGTCGGTGCACACCCGCGCATGTAAGTATTTCTCGCTATTGCGTACAGCATAGATATGAACATAAAGGCTCACTTGAAAAATTCACACCGATATACACATACACACGTGTGCGCGCGTTTTATATCTATATATATATATGCGTGTGTGTGTCTGTGCGCGTATATGTATGTTTGCAGGGCCTCATCCTATATAAACTACACTAGATAGCGAGAAACACTCAAAGGAAACTCGAGGCCGATTTTGATGAAAATTAAAATGGTATCATTCGATTTTTGAGAAATCAAATATCTTTGTCAGGGATCGGATCGGCTCATTTTGATGTTTATAAACCTTCAGTGAATATTATCTAACAGACCGTGGAAAAGCCCTTTTAAATTTGTTGCGTTGTTTAGGTAGATTTAGCGGATATACAGGCAGACAGATGCAGAAAGCGACTATACTATGAAAAAATAGTTTTCAAAGAAAATTACTATGACACACCAAGACAAACGAATGGCTGTGCAATTGGACATGATTACTGGAGAAAACAGAGTTCTGTTTTTACTAAAAAACTAACGGAACTGTATACAAATTTAAATTACTAACTGAGATAATACTGAATACCCTAAATGATTTAGTAATCGATGTGAATCAAATGTCTCTGTAATTACTATAATTGGAAAGAAATTAAGGGCAGAATTTAAATCGACTTAAGTGGGAATGATTAATCAAATTTCAAAGTGACATACAGCCATTATAATCAGTAACAATCTAACAATGTACCGTCAAATACCTATGAGTACGTTTGTTACTTTAAATCTATATAAATATGTACTTTAACTACGTATGTATGTATGTTTTACCCCTAATTTTTTTTATTGATATAAAATTAATTATAAGTCTATGTCCAATTTTATATATATTTAATAGTTATATAAATTATAGAAAAATAAAAGAAGAATACATGTTCTTAAGTCCTTAGCATACAGAGTTAATGTTATGTAGAGAATTATTGTCATATTTTATATAGGTATATTATATGGATGTCTAAAAGGTGGTTTCACTGATAATTTGGAACTAGGTGTAAATATTTTTTGTTTGTAACCTTTATATATGTTTTTAATATATAATTTGTTAAGTCTTAAATTCCGGAAATTACTTATCTGAGATAACATTATTACATTGATTTTTTTACTGTAAGTCACTGGTATAACGCGGTAATTTATTTGATTTTCATAATTCCGACGTTTCGGCCACTTATCAGTAGCCGTGTTTACGGAAGGCAAGGATCTCAAATGTCAGTGTTGTTAAAGTTTTATTCAGCCTACCGCCAACTTGTTCATTTGGAATTATTTAGTTTTAATTTTGTTTCTAGAAATTATTTACTCTATGGGAGTCTAATTTAATTTACCACCGCTTCGCAACATGTTGCGGCTTGAAGAGAGGAACCGCAAGAACTCTTCAGCAAACATGCCTATCTCTAATGACTTTATATAATATTAAAATGGGCGGGAGGTAAAATAAAAATATATTATCAATCAGGTTGGTTTGTGTTCCGGTGCACGCAGAAAGAGCTCAGTGTCTTGAGGTATGGCAGTTGGTTTTTGCTGGGTTTGGGTCTTGATATTCCCAAACTAGGAATTAGACAGATTTGGACTAGTTCATCTGTTAGTATCCAAGCAGTTTAATTTCTAAAAGAAATTTGAACGTGGATAATTTTGGCGTTAATACAAATATTTTTTTGTTATTTTGTTGTATATTATAAATACCTTATTCATAATAGGTATTCATGGTTTATAAGCTCTTCAAAACAGTTGAAAAGAAGTGTTTCTAGCTGTTTATGAAATGATGTTGTTAGAAGCTATTAATATAAAATATAACGTTATGAATAAAGTGTAAGTAAAATGCACTTACTTTTTGGCGCAAAGCCATGTATAGTGCAGCCAGGAAACGGAAGACTCGCTAGCCTTGAATGTATTCAAAATGCGATGTGCTTTTTAAACAGCTAACGATTAAGCAATAGTAATAATACCTACTATTGTCATCCACGCATATATGAAATTGGCAATGTTTAAAATATATTAGTTTGTTGAAAAGGATAAGTAATACTCTAGTCTTTGAACTTCGATACGGTTTTAATAAAATAATATTAATTATTTAACTTCTTTTAATAATCGTATTATTGAACTTTATTCAACTCTGGAATGCATTGTGTTTTGTTACATGTGCTTACTATAATAATACTCAATAACATGACCAGGAAATAATAGGAAAATAACATGTATGTATTATTTTTTATAAAAAGGTATATGTAGTATTAACGCTTAACCTATATAATATATACGTATATGTATATAAAATATCTTTTTATTGTTTGTTAGTAATAATTGTCATATATGTCATTTTTAAGCACCGAGGAACATAATATATGTGCTTTATCCTATCTTTTCTTTAGTATTAAAATTGAATTTTGTCGGTTTCTGAAACTGAAGATAAATATGACCGTGTGAATGTTTAAAACGTAAAAAAAAACATCCATAAATTACAAATTTCTTAAGGATTTTTGGTTTACACAACCTTTAAAAATAAATGTCACGCAGACCTACCATTTGGTAAGACATTTAATATTCTTATGCCTTTTGCGGATCCTTGCGAAACTTGTGTTGTAAATAAAAATACTTTCGAAGCATGAGATGAACACCGTATAAAAGTGATTGACCTCGTTAGATAAAGGATAAATAAAAGTTTACAAATAAATGTGGTATTGATATAACAAACAATACAATCGGCCAAGTGCTTGATTGGCGAACACTATTGGAATTTTAGCAGAGCTGTCTTATGAAACCCAAGAAACGTTTTTGTCACCCATATGCAGTATAAGATCTTAACAATTTTATTCCTACATATTTAGGGGTTTGTGGGAAAAGTTACCGAAATACAATTATATAAAGATGAACAGGCGGAGCGGTATTCACGATTTTATAATTAATATCAGCCCATAAATGTCCCACAGCTGGGCTCGGGCCTGCTATTACAGGGGGAATTTACAAGTGTTTCATTTTTGCCAAGATGGCAACTGAACCCTACAATCGGAACTGAAAGTATATACTAGTACAGTTGCGGTATGAAAAGGTTCGCCACCTTAAAGTCGGCTTTTGTTTGCACGGTATGTTTGCTACGTTTATAAAATATAGAAACGTGAAAAAATAATTTTGCAATGTTAACAGGGCCAGACATTGAGATAAACGATAGTTTTAATCATTAGAAACAATGAGGATATAATCACCACGTCTATCATAAATATTAAAACCAATTAAAAGGTTTTATATCTCGTTTGTGGAATAGTCTGTTTGTATGACGTAACATGATTCAATTTGAAAACTGGTGAACCTTTTCATACCGCGACTGTACAAGTTTCAATAAAAGAGTCAATAATAATTGTGTATTAATAAAATCTGTGGAGTTTTAGAAGGTTCTTATTTTGAGAAAATGTGTCAAAAATAAAATATTTTACAGTTACGGACCCAATGCAATAGATTTCCTTTAACACTGTAACAATTAAAATTGACATTGAATTTGCTTTTAGTTTTTTTAATACAATTCGTCTAACTATGTCAAGGTAACCAGCGTTATTAGAGTTCGTGGAGCTACGTTTGGCAAATCATCTAAATATGCTAACAGGATTCTAGCCTGACGTAAATCAATTATGCAAATTGCAAAGACATCAATATACATCCCAATATGGTGAATTGTTTTGTAATTGAAGATAATGAATACAAAAGGATCACTGTTTCCACACATTATTGTATTTTTTTCTGTAGCTGTACAATAACTTGCAATATATTCAATATTTTATGCTGATTGTATCGTTTGCGTAAAACAAGATATAATATACATATGAGTACCAGTCGCTCTGTCAGTACTTTACTGCATAACAGTATGCTTTCCTCTAAACATAACTGTCAATAACTGCGCTCCGTTTTATCCCTTGTGTGTATGATATTATCCCAATAATAATTTTCAGGGTGGTTCTTACTTCACAGTACACAGATGTACTATTATTATCTCATTCAATTATGATTTAGGTATAAGCTTAATAGTATTTATTTTAAAACATAACATTTTGCACTTTGAAGATTGTAGAAAATATAAGTCTTTATAAAAAATACCGACTTGACACTAAAAACAAAAAAATAAATATTTAAAAGACTTCTTTTTACAAAATCTTTGTTGCTGTAGAAAGAAGTCGGATCATTATTTATTTTTTGGTTTTTTATGTGAAGACGATTTGGTTTTTGTTAAAAAAAATCTTTTTACTTACACAAATACTTCAATAGCTTTAAAAATAATATATTAAGCAACTTAGGCGCACGACGCTCTTCAATAAGGGTTATGATCGATATTTCTGGAATCTGATCCACTCATCAAATCCTGACTTGGTGACCATGGGACTACCTCGGGAGAATACACTTACTGGTAACGAAAAACAATTGAAACGTCCAAACCCACACGCTACACGATTTAGTACGAATTATGTGATAAAATGTATAGTTTTTAAATCCATGCCTCGACCGGGTATTATACGATACACGGCTTCCATCCAAATAGTCTAAGTATAACCTTGGATGGACCTTTATATTACGCCCCGAGGTCTGGCATCCGTGTCTATATATCTACGGTGGCTGGAATCAATGCCACGCACCTGACAGCGTTATTAGTTACAATAAAAAATGAATATATTACGTCACTTTTTTTTAATAATGTGATTGACGACCTTATCAAGATAAGTGAATCTTCTTTAAAGAGCTGTCAATAATATCAGCATTTAGCGGATAAAAGAGACTGCGCTACTTTTCAAGGATATTTAGACATACAACAGTACTTGTTATCATAAAAGAAGATATGTGTTAAAGATAAAAGCTAAGTGCGGTTTATGTACCTTGAAGGTAGCAATCGTTTTAAATATACTTATGTATGTACTATGTACAAGTATTTTTTAAGTTAACTGTAAAATGCCAAAATTTAAACCACTGACGACGGGCAAAACCTGAATTTCGACTTTTGACCATTACCCAAATATAGATCTTGTTTTTAAAGCGTTTTTGGAAAGAATACAAAAAGTTAAACCAAGCGTGTCTGACTCACGTGCTTTAAAGAGCTCTAGAGTGGTAACAAACGTCTACTATACATGTAACAGATATACTCCACACTAGCATAAGTATTTAGTATAAAATTTAACATGAATAATATTACAATTAATTTTAAGGTACACCTCAACACAAATAAAACCCAACAAATGTTACTCACACCAACGCATAGACATAAGCGTGTAATTATTCAAATACGTGTTGAAATTAGATTTCAAAAAATATATTTTTTTTAAAAACAATCGTTACTTTGTATTTTGGCATCATCCAAACCCCCATAAAATCGTCACCTATTAGCAAGTCTGTCCGTTTCTCTAAATGTACCCAGCCGCGGATATTGAACTTTTCGAGGGGGGAGGGGCAAAATCTGAAAAATACTGCCCCCGCTCGCCTTTATTTTCATCTTAACCATCATCATCATTTCAGCCATCAGACGCCCACTGATAGACACGCGTGCGTCTGTGGTTTTTGACCTATGCCTACGTGCCTCGCTAAAAGTAATTTGTGTGTTGCGGTAGTGATGAGTTGTGTATTGTCTGCAAAGTTTGAATTTGCAGCCCTTAGAGTTTGCGACTCGGGCATGAGCCCCGGCTTGCCCATATGTCAGAGCAATTTTTATCAAAATCTACTAGGTCCAATTGGATGAAACTTTACTTCATTGAGTAAACGTATCATATTCAAAATAATGTTAGTTGACAGTTCGCATGTTACCTTATTTTTTTTTAAAATAATTCTCCATTATATAATTTAAACGTTTGTAGGGAAACTAGAAAAAAGCAAATATCGCTTCGAGTCTTAAAATCTATCTAAAGGCTTATACACTAATTATTCCTTTAGTCACAGTTACATTACATCTACGATACTAACTTTATTACATCGTAAGAAATACTTACATTTCTTTCTTCCATATAACGACTCTTAGGTCTTGGATGAATATAATTGTGTAATGGCTACATTGACGGACAGAAATGACGAAATTGTCCATTTGCTATTTAGCTATTAAACAGAACCCTAAAAATGGTGACCAGTCCAGTGCCGCTTAACGGGGAATTTAAAACAGTTTCATTACGTAAAATAATATTTTAGAATTATATTATAATTCTACAAAATACTTAATTACATGTAAATACACAGCATTTATTGATATATAGTATTTATTTATATTGAATTTGAATTAACATGTTAGGTACTATTTTTATACTTTAGTTAAAATATGCATTAGTTTTATATATTCTCATTTCTAGCTTAATAAATATTGTCATGTCCTTACATGCCTTGAAATTAATTCAGTTTGGTTGATCTGTCTAATATCACCATTAATTATTAGAATATTGTTCTTCTATGTTCGTAGACGTAGGGATCACCTTTATATGCCTTCCCCCGGTAGTGGCCGCGGGCTTTGGGCCTACCAGGGTTTGAGAAATGACTATGCCAAATAATTATGGCCCTGGCATAAGGGTGAAGGATGGAAATCGAGGGGTTTTACTGGATATCCCTGACCGCAACGTGGGAATAGCACTTCTTGCTTGTAGTGCAAGTGCCATCCCAACACGCCGAATCCTACACTCGTTACCGCGATCCCGCCGCGGTGGAAAGTGCTCAAACAGATTACCCTTCGTTTAAAAAAGTGACCATCTGTACCGCTATAACCATTCATATTTCCAACTCAATAATAAATACCAATATGATAGTGATAAATAAAGACGTGGAGACCATAATAGAATACGAAATAAATAAGACATTTTAACTGGTGTTCAAGTCACCTTGAAAAGAGAGAGCGGAAGTATTGTCACGTTCACTTTCAAGTGTTAATGGCACATTGATGTAATCGCCACTGCCATAATATAGTATGTCTAGTGTATAATTACACTATTAGTATTATTATAGAACAGTTACAAATCAAGTCTGGTAAAGCATAAGTATTAATAGGTAAATTACTTGTATTACCTAACAATAGTCTAAATACGCATCACACTCCTGTTAAAGCGAAAAAGATTCCACTTCCTTCAGTTACGGATTACAGTGACCGGTGCAGTGACTTTCAAACGTAACAGGATGCGGGGGGGGGGGACTTTTGTGCCAAAGAAATGTAATGAGGTGCGGTATGGATTCAAAAAAGCGTTATATTTTTCTATTATAAAATGGAAAATATCAACCCTACGTCGTCTATGTGGAAGACGAGAAATCTTAAAAATAAGACAACAAATGAAATAAGGATCATAAAATATATTAGAGTAATATTATAAATTAATACAATTAAAGAAAACACTTTTAACTTATTAAATAAGTTATTAATTTATACGAACGATTTCAACATGTAATAATATGAAAACACTTAAACCAGACGATTAATTCTTTCAAAACAACTAATCCCATAACACTTATTTAAAAAAATCAACATAATAAAAAGAAATATTAAAATCACTGCAATATGAGCCCAAGAATGTCTTATTTAGTTAGATTACATAGACGGGTACCAGAATCACACCAAGTATATTTTACCACGGATAAATGTTCTAATTTTTACGTTTGTTTATTTAATTAACTTAGTTAATTAACTTAGCTACACTGTCTGTAGCGAGCGACATATAGAATTTCTTCCTCATTCTACCAAATTTCATCCACATAGACTCGGTGGTTTTTGATAAGAATACTTGGGATACATCGATAGGCAGACAGATATGTCAGTTTTATAAGAATTTCAGTTTTAATAATATTGGTGCGTTAAGTCTTATGATATTTTACAGTAAAAATATACACGATTGTTTTTGTAATGGTTTCATAATAATACAAGAAAATAAATAAACAACATTAAATTGTATAAAAATAATAGTACGAATGGTAATTATACAAAACAATAATAATATTATATATGTATAAGACATGCATAATATTACAGACAGGTGGCGGAGGATAGCGTTAGAGGTCGTAAGGTTGAAAAGCATCAGAACTAAAACTGAACCAACCTGTTTTGTAATTTCGGTGGAATATCTAGTCGTTTTTTTTACCAGTTGCAATTCAATTGAGAACCATAGATTAGACCACACAAGCGCAAACACTACGACAAAAATTCGCGGCCCGTGTGTGGAGTTCGCCAGGTCGGGGTAGCACGAGCATCTCTAGACAGATGTAAAGATGCTATTGCCATTCAACAATTGGAGATACTCAATAAAATCCCTGAGTGTTCCGTCCTTCACCTTTTGCCTTATGTTGCAGGTACATGGCTTAGCCCCTCCGCCGGCTATGGCAGGTGATGGCCAATCGGCCTCATCCATTGCCATGTAGAACTACATTTTCCCCCGGCATCTTCAAACTCTTTAAGCGTGGGGCTTGTCAAATACTCGTACTCTCGACTCGACGGCATGTGCAGTTGAGTGAGAACCCCTATACCCCAAGGGGCTCCACCCGCACCGCTCGCTTACGGCGGCCGAAGGTCCGTGCTGGCCCTCCGGCGCCGACGCGTCTTCCTTTGGCGAGAGCGGAGCCGTGACGTGCGATCGCGTTCCCAGTCCGCCTCCTCCTCTGCAAGCATAACGTGTTCGCAGAAGGAGGAGACCGCGGCTCATCTGGTGTTGCTCCCGACTATGCTGCGTACTACGGCTGGGAGCGAAGAAACCACCCTCGTTTATCTTAACGTATTAAGGTGTTTTATTGGCGCAATATTATATGTGTTGCCCTCTTGGTTAGTTCCGCCTTCGCTAGATGGCGTTACTGGTATTACTGGTATGGTCATTAGGTACTCTGGATTATAAATTAAGTATAAAATTTCTAATAATCTTTTAACGAGAGAGAAGCCGACGGCAAAAGCTAGCTTATTATAAGCAACTTTTTCCAATTATGTACAAATAAGTAATTACATAGAGAGCTATGCTGATTTTATTTTATCACTTAATGAGCTTGCATTCAGATAATTGAATTTTATTTTGAAGTATACATACCAATTACCATAAGCGTTATGTTTTGAATATAACTTTATCCTCAAGTATTCCTTGACCTGTGTTACCCTGTCCTAGTGAGGCGTAAAATATTCATGACTAGCCTGATGACAATTTACTTACTTAAATTCGAACAAGGACTAACCTACTTTAATGAAGAATGTGGATAGAATAACAATGCAGGTACTTTGGCGATATTCGAAATTCATATCATTTAAATTAAGATAATGTGTCTGTCACTAATTTCAAAACTAACGCTAATATTCAAGTAAAATTACTATTTATACTTATATAAATGTCAAATAAATATAAATTAACCGATTTAAAAAAACAAATGTCTGTCAGTTTGTCTGGAATAAGTGCCGAAGTGAGTCAATGAATTGCAAGAAAATGTTAGGGGTTTATACAATCATTTTACTGGATATTCGTGCATGATCCTTCACATATATAGGGATTTTATACATCGATATGAATTTTATATAATAAAGCCCGTAAACGTCACACTGCTAGGCTCGGGACTCCCATCATAGTGGGAGCGGACAGAATACCCGTCACACTTGTCCAAGGTGGTCTGGCAGTTTTGACACATCGATAATCTCGATACATAGGCTTCTTCGCGATGTTTTCCTTTCGTTACCGTTGTTAGCTCGTGGTAATTGTATCAATATGCAAATTAGATCAGAAAACTAAAGTGTTGCATGCGTTCCGGCCAGGATTCGAACCCGCGCCCTTCGAGTTTGGGACGCGTGCGGTAACCATTATGCTACCACGAGTTAAACGTGGGATACTTTTCATAAAATAAAATATTCCATGGGATAGGATCCTAATATATTCGCAGACAAATCTAGGAGCAACCCTCAGTAATACTTCGTGTAAACGTTATTATAAAGACAGATATTTTTGGAAACTATAAAATACATTAGTACAACAACGACCTTCGCTTTTATTTAATTACAATGTATTATACACTGTGCGTAGAATAATGTACATTAGTGAGGTAGATATAAAACATGATTAGGCTGCAGACTATGCATCTTACATCTGGTTAATTATTAGCAATACAAGAAAGTTGAAAACCTAATTAATAAAAACACTCGCTAAGTTTGCGTTACTAATTAGAAATTTAGTCAAAATAAATATTATGAAAATATTTTGCAAAGATGTAAAAACAGAATATTTACAAAAATACTTATAACATAAAAATAATATATAATTTTAATTTCAATGCCATTTCAAATTATACTTTAGAAATACTCACCTCGGTTTTCGGTTCCATGTTTTCGTCTAATTATAAAAAAATTACACATGAAATATAATTTTGATTGAGAGTCACTGTTACTTGTTCAGTTTATACAAATATGAAAGTGAGCGCACTGGACATTATTCTTTGTTGTCGTGTGCGCATACGCAGACGCGAGCGCACGGTTAGTCAGTCCGTGCGCAACTGTGAAAATGACACCTCTGTCATCTTTGACGTTTTTTCATCGTAATGATAAGTGTTGTTTCTTACTTCACAGTACACATTCACAACGTTTATCTGCTTTTGCTGGCTTCGTGGTCTAAGCCACACAGATGAGATGAGAATGTTGAGATAGACGTGTGGCGTTACAAGAATGGTTAATTACGAAATTATATTTCCAAAAAGACATATAAACATTTTATGCTCATATTAAAGAATTATTTATTTGTTAGGGGTTTATAAACCCTAACAAATGTATTCACTAAAAAGAAACGCTGTAAACTGCAATAGGTCCAGCCCGACTAGGACCGTTGTCTTTACCCCCAGGGGGTGCCGCCCTGGACTCCCCCCCCCGTCCAGGTAGCGGTACAAGGGGATGCGTCCCCGGGGCCCCGAGCGGCCACTGTCACATTCCCCCCCTTCACTCCGTGACAGTGGTGTCCCACCTTTCCGCCTCCAAATCCTAATGCCTTCCCCTCCTTCCCAAACCTCCTCCCCAAACACTCATCCCTTCCGTTGCGACCGCCAGCGTCGAGATTTTCTCCGCTGGCCGTCGAGGACGGCGGTGGTGATGTCCACCCCACCACCGCCCGCCTGACCGGCGACCTACCCTCCCCCCCTCCGTCCGCCGACGCTGCTGTGTGCGCGAGGCGGAGGGGAAAAGGGGAGGAAGGAGAGGGGGGAGGGGTGTTGGCGCAGGAGCAATCCTTCGCAGCCTCCCCCTCCCCCCTATCACGAGGCCCCCCCCCCGCCGCTGACGCTGCTGAGTGCGCGAGGCGGCGGGGGGTGGCGTGGGTGGAAGGAGAGGGGGGAGAGGTGTTGGCGCAGGAGCAATTCTTCGCAGCCTCCCCCTCCCGGTGGCAGCGGGCGTCGAGGTCTGGGGGATCGATATAGACCTCCGCCCGCACTAATGCCGCGAGAGGGCGCGAGAGGTAGCCGCGCGTCCCTCTCAGGGCCGGGGAAACACCATTCCCCGGCCCGCACACAGGAGAGGCCGCCTCTACTTATGAGGCGGCCAGCCGCTGCTGGGGTCGCGGGTTAAGCTCGCGCACATACCGTGACCCCGGCGCTAGGCGAAAAGAAGGCTCCCATGGGGTTTTAGTGGGTATACCGGCAGCCGGTCGTATTGAACCGGCGTCGGGGAGCCCCACACACTGGCCGCGCATGATCCCCCGCGCGGCTGACGGTGCGGTAACGCATTTCCCCACGTAAAAAAAAAAAAAGGATCGTTGTCTTTATATGTTAATGATATTCATGTTTCCATATTTTTAACAAATTTTTGAATGAAGTAGTGATATATAGATAAAAAAATATAGGGGTAAGCATTATTCGGAGTACCTATACCCGTGTTGTATTTATAGAAGAATACAGATTACTTTTCATGTTTTGCAAAGACAAACACATGGATGGTAAATTTTTAACCGACTGCCAACGAAGGGCTGTTTTTCGCGTGTATCTTGTATGTATTTTTTTCTTACCTCGTCTCTATCAATCTGGCTGATTTTTGGCGCAAAATAATAATAAGTTAATAAAATAATAACAAAACATATTGAATATTATATGTTGGATTGCCGATTAAAATTTTTTTTTCCACTTAAAATAACGGTATAAATACAAGGAAAATTAAACCGTGAATAAGGAATATGCTAACAAATAAACTAAAGTCACAAGTGTGTGCAGTTCACACACAATGAACCGTTCTGAAGGCGACGAATCCTATTAAAAAATAATTGATTACACCCTAATTCTGTAATGTAGGTACTTATTTTTTTTTTTGGGGGGTGAAATGCATTTCGCACATGACCGGGTCTTTTACTAGGGATTAGACCAAAGCGACGACAGGTGACATCCACGAATGGAGCACCAGAGTCAAATCGCCGGCTTGTGTGGAGACGCGAAGACCCTCAATACTCCACTAAAACCTACCTCCTCCCATGTGCCCCGCGCTCATGGTAGGAAGAACGTGAGACTTAGAACGTAGTTACGCCCACGCTGATCCTAGCGCATCAGTGCTTGAGAATGTCCCAGGAAAGGCAAACTCACTTCGTCAACAGGGGTGAAGACTCCTCTGTTTCCTAGATGCTAGAGGGAATTCTGTAACGTACTGTATCCTGTACAACATCATTTCCATTCATGTTGAGTTAAATTAAGCAGATAACTCTTTATTTCACACCTAAAGTTACACATATATACTCTAACGTTTTATGAACAAAAGGTGATCTAAATACTAAAAAGCGATTGCTAATAGATAATGCCAGACATGGAAATATGTGGTATACCTAACACATATGTATATGTACTCGCTCAGCGGTTAGAGTTTTTGCTTAACTTGATTTCATTACCACAAAGTTTTTCTTGCAAGCATCGTGTGTTTTGGCTTTGATTTAATCGCGGTGCGTGCTAATCTTGTATTATTTTATGTATAAGAATAATTTTGTAAGTATAGAATTGTGTTGCAGCATATTGTGGATAACACCTTCCTGCTAAATATCACCCATAGAGTATTTGGTTGTGATGACGTACCTAGACAAACGGTCAGACGCAGATAGCCCTTTAGTAAGAGTTCACTTTTTGCAAATTTGGCTACGAAACCCTAAATACCAACGATCAAGTTATTTTAATACCTAAGTATTTTGGGACAAAGTTAATATATCCTTAATACAATTAAAATTATCAGTGGTCATGTGGCCAGGTATATTTTGCATTGTTATTCAATAAGCGGAAAATTAAACACTGACATTTTACTCATAATTATCACACATGACTTTCAATTATATAATAAAACAATATCATTTTAATAATAATAAATTAATTTATAAGCTTTTAAAGCTAATGCTACGTATCCGACAACTTTATTATTATTTTGTTTTAATAAGGTATGCAGACATTACAAATAGTTAGTGTACACAATAAAGTTACTATTATTATCTTAGGAATTTTTACTAGTAATAATCTTTACTATAAGATACAGGAGATGGCAACTGTTGCTAGACGCAGGACGAGTCATTTGAGAGGAAGGGTATGAAAATTAACGTGAACAAGACGAAAAACTTATGGACTTTGAAAGAGATCCTTTTATTAACAATTTGTAACATACAGATAGAAAAACAATAGGTTAGAGCAAGCCAGACAGTTTGTTTACCTGGAGTGCATGTTAACCGTTGATAAGTATGAAAGTGATATTGAAAGGAGAGTAATGGGAGGTAATAAGGTGAATGGAGCTTTAAACTCTATTTAATGAAAAGCCGGAAAGTGTCTGTAAATGCACGCCTGGCTGTCCATCAGGCTGTCCAATACTAATGTATGGTAGTGATGGGTATGGCAGAAGAAGCATGAAAGTAGGATAAATCCAGAAGAAATGAGATCTTCAGAAGGTTAAGTTGAATTATAGGATAAACATTAATATGATAAGGGAACGTTGTGGATTCAAAAATATGCTTACGAGGAGAAGATGAGAAAGCAATGATAAGGTGGTTTTGGAAATTAGAGGAAATAGATAAAAAAGACCAAACAAGTGTATAATAAGAGTGTGACTGGTAAAGTTGTTGATGGTGTATCACGATTTCCATGACCAAATCGCAGATATTAAAGAATGGCTAAAAATATATGATACCTATAATAAACGCGTATGTATGAAGGGACTAATGAATTCAAATGAAGCAAAAGATGTATCTCAAGATCGTAGCAAGTGGTACTCCATCGTCTCTGCCTACCCATATACGATATTATCGATATATACGAAAATTTAGCTTTCTTATATTATTACTAGGCTTAACCCGCGAGTTCGGAGTAAGTATCGGAATAAGCTTTTTTTTAAATTCTTATATTTTTGTTCGGGATTCACGTAAAAACTACTGCGCCATTTTCGATGCGGAAATGCCACGGGAATGTTTCCGGGAACTATTTAAATTCGCTACATTAAAAAAATCGAATTCCAATACAAAGTTTGCCCTGATCGATAGCAAATTTAATGTAATAAAATAAATCAAAATATCACACATATTTATTATCCCGGGAATCCTGTGGCAATTTTCCCGGGAACGGTTTGGAGTGGCTCGGATAAATTTAATTAGCTTATTCCAACACGGTTTCCACTAAAACGATACCTTGCATATTTTTTTTAACTGCTGCGATACTTTGTGTCCCGGGCATCCTGCGGGATTTTTAAGCCAAGTGTGGACGAAATCGCGAGCTTATCCTAGTATAAGATAAAATTCCAGTTCTGATCTCTAAAATTTACATTGAAATACGCTGAGGCGTTTTTAAAATAATTCTACACAACCTTTTAAACAGACAGGAAAAATTCTAAAAATTAGCTGTTTTGATTTAAATTGTGGCATATATTATAAAATCACAGAGAGATAGTTTAATTTTAATTATTGGTATTCCTAATCAAATCATTATTTAGTACTTACTCATTATTTATCAACACGAGATTAGCATCGTTCTTTATTTAATATGCATACTTTTATAACACATAAAACGTACATCGCGTGTAAAATATAATCCATGGTATTCATTGTATGGAGTCATTGAAATCGCTGATATAACCATATTCATACGATAAAACATTTACATTTTAAATTAATTGTAATAATTATTCCACGTGTAGTTATAGTCTTCGTAAGTATAAATAACGCATGAGATATAATATTCACTTATTCGGATCTAAAGTTTTATTGACACGAACCACTGTTGAACAGTTCAAAATATTATGGTTTCAGTCAATCGTTTACATTATCTATTCTTACATATTGCAATATATTTCCTAACTGCGAATAATTTATAAGAAGTCATTTAAATTATAGAAAACTAAGACAAACCTTGACGTTTCTCCGCGTTTCTAATAGTTCACTGCTCTCTATTTCTATAGAACCTTCACTTTTCATTTTAAAAGTATATTTAAAGCCTAAAATAAAGTAATAATTGGCAAGTTACTCACTGACAATGATTTGATAAGACGATAACTATGATAAATGTATAACAATACAGGTTTACACAGCGCGATACGGCAATATTTATTTTGCTCTTCTGACTAACCTTCATAGACTTTATAGTAAAGCAATAAAGGTGATATTTACTATCAATTTGTAATAAAATATCACCTTTACCTACTCACTCATGCTAACAATATCGAATCAATCACGGTATAAAAATATAGCACTTGTTTAGCAGCTCTATATCTAACCGTATTTTTGTAGTTTTTTTGGTATCATTAATAATAACAAAATAAAGTGTCTAGGTTAATTGTAGATCCTCAAATCTACAACTCAGAAAAGCTTATAATTTAAATACAGTTTATTTAACTCAATGGTGAATTATAATGTTGCCAGAAACTTGCATTTAATTACGTTATATTAATATTTTGTTAATATAATGTTATATATAGTATAGTATATATTATACTAATATTATAAAAAATAAAATTACGTAGTGACATCGTGAAAAAATAAACATTGCTAGTAGCTACCATACATGTTGCTTAATGACACTTATTTTAACAGCCAATAAGTAGCGACAAAAAAGATCTCAAAGTCATTAAAATTGTGTCGTTATCTCCTCTAACTTTTAAACTATGAGGTGGAAAATACTGAAGAGAAGTATTCAAAAACACTTTGAATAAAAGCCTTCAAGGCTCCTCCCCCTCTCGAAGGTTCCTTTTAACTGAAGCTTCTCAACTCCCCGTGACCACCTAGGGGGTCCCAACCCGAAAGTTGAAAAACGCTACAAATGGAATACAACACACTATTGGTGGCTGGTTCCTATATCTTACTAATCATTCACTGGCCTTATAATTAGTTTAGATATTACTTGTATGGAGTTTATGTCAAAAGAAGAATGGCATTTTCAGTGTAATATAATTTAAAAGGTAAATAAACGAAATCATATACATTTTATAGAACTATTAGAGTAGTTTATAGTCCTAGTAATTTTTTATTTCTTTTATCGAATAAAGGAAAATGATATATAAATATTTTGTTAAACCTGAACTAAACTCAACGAAGAATAAAGAATTGACAATAATAATTACCATCAAAAGATACAATCTTCTTGTATCTCTCAATACGTTATTAGTACAAAAAATATAGTTATGAGTGTCGACCGGAAGGGTAAAAAACGAGTCAACATTGATTATATTATATATTTTTTTTAAAGTATAATATCAAAGTTCTATGCTGTACTCTTAGGGCCGCTTGCATAAGGTTGCTTAAATTTATTTAAGAAACACAACGGGTATTTAACACCGTTAAATACAATTAACGTCTTGCACAACGCAAAATTTTCCGCTGAACGTGTTTAAAGAGCTGTCAATACGTTTTGTGTAAAACGTATTTAGGCAGTTTAATATGATTAACTAATTTTATTTAAAGGCGATCGTTATGCAAGCGGCCCTAATACACTGTTACTGCTAAACCAGAGACTTATTTATAATTCAGAAGAAGTACAATAATCATATAAGTTTATCTGGCAACATTACAAAACTATAAAAGACGCATGACATACTGAGGCGTCAGCTGTCATGGGCTCACGGCTTTTAAAATATTTCATTCCCTAAAGCGTCATTTTTTGCATGTTTCTTTACACACTTACGTAGTAACTAATACCTAATCTGTGTTGCACACTTATTTTGAGGCTGGACTCTATATTAATATTGGTTTGTTTAACCTTGAAACATGTCTCATTTAAATATTCGGAATATCAGTCTACACTAATATTATAAAGAGGTAAATTTGTGGGGGGGGGGTGTAATCTCTGGATCTAATAAACCGATTTTGACAATTCTTTCGCCAGTTGAAAGCTACATTGTTCATGAGAGAAAAAATTCTTTATTTTTTCTGATGGCCAGCAAAGTGGGCACGGGTCAGCTAGTTGTGAAATAGTAGATTCAAACGAGCACTGAGTACTTGGTATATGGACTACGCTCGACATCAGGCCAATATTATATATACCTCCAGCTGATTTTCTCGGCGATTTTTTAGTTTTAGTCAGATTGCAGCCATACAATCATTAATATAAACTGACGGACTCATCAACTGCATCAAACTTCAGGATTACTTTGAAATGATTTTTTTAAATAAGTATGCAAACTTTTTAGATTAAATTATATAAATATGGAGAGACTGGCTCTTAATCTCAAAAAAAAGGAAAATTTAAAAATAGAACTGCAGTAAAACAAATGAATATAGTCGGGAAAAGAAAATTTACTCGTAGTATCAGATTTGCGTGTTATTTATAGCAAAGTTTTAAATTGATTCTCATTGATCTCATGATGATTTTTTATTCTTTTGTCAATTGAATTATTGTTACCAGCAGAATTGTTGGGTTAGTTTTTAACTCATCGAGAGTTTTTGAACCATAATATGGATACTTCGTCCGAACAAGCGGCTCAAATTGTAGCATTGGTGCGGGAGGGCTTGGATCAACGAACGATTGGTAGAAATTTAAATTTAAACCAGTCTACGGTTTCTAGAATATACAGAAGGTTTGTGGAGACAGGTTCTTACAGAAAGAGACGAGGTACAGGCAGGACTCGAGCAACCACCGGTCGTGAGGACCGATTTATTGTTACAACTTCCCTGCGAAATCGTTTCCTCACGTCTGTTAACATCAAAACAGAGCTTAATGAAGTGTGTGGAGTAAACGTGAGTGCACGAACAATAAGAAGAAGGTTAAAGGAAGCGGATATCACCCCTTTTAGACCAGCAAATGGTCCAAAGTTGTCTGTAGCTCACAGACAAGCTCGCTTAAGATTTGCGCGTGATCACCTGAATTGGACAGAAGAGCAATGGACCTCCGTATTGTTCACGAACGAGTGTAGGACATGTTTATATGGTGCAGATGGTCGCAGAAGAGTCTATCGTCGACGTGGGGAGCGATATGCTCAAAGTTGCATTGAGGAGCGTGTTCCTTTTGGAGGCGGTTCGTGTATGGTCTGGGGTGGCATATCGATGAACGGGCGAACAGAACTTGTGTTCATAGACATGGTCCGTCAAAACGGTAATAGAGGGGGTTTGACTGCACATCGCTACATAACAGAGATCTTAGAAGATCACGTGGTGCCTTACATGGGATTCATAGGCGAAAATTTTACTTTAATGCAGGATAATGCCCGGCCGCACGCTGCTGCACAAGTTCAACAATATTGCGAAGAGGTTGGGATACGTACAATGAATTGGCCAGCACGCAGCCCGGATCTTAATCCGATTGAGCATGTTTGGGACAATTTAAAAAGACCTGTATATGCGAGAAACCCTTTGCCCACGACAGTGGCAGCACTAAGAACAGCACTTTCAGAAGAATGAGACAATATTCCGCAAGATCTTTTAATAACCCTAATAAAATCTATGCGGGACAGATTAGAATCCGTAATAAGGGCACGTGGAGGTAATACACCTTATTAAAACAAATAAACCCTTGCATAAAGTTTGTGTCTATTGTTAAAACCAATTTTTTAATTAAACCAATTTTCTTTAAATTTCTGTTTTTTCTTCAAAAAAATTCTTAAGGTCCTTTCCAGTACACAAACTTAAACTTAAGGATATGACCCTACGCTGTTTTAAAGTTCACGAACCAATCTAGAGGTTTCAATTTAAATCTGTATAGAAAGTTTGCATATTTGGTTAAAATATTTTTTTCAAAGTCGTCTATTACTTTGATGCAGTTTATGAGTCCGTCAGTGTAGATATATTATCTAAAAATGAATCACTTTACTAATAAGTACCGATTTTTATTTCATATATTATGCTAGTGAATGAGAATGAATGAAACGGCATGAAAGTAGAATAAATCCATTGCAAAGCATTTATATTTAGGGCTGCAGGATAGAGTGAAAAAAATGTTTTTCTATACTACAATGGTAGTATAATGAGAAATGTAAGGACAACAATTGAGTTATGGAATGGTTGGCAAGATGTGTATAGAGAATGAATGAGTATATGTAAGAACTAGAAACAGTTACATGGAACCCATATCAAGGCATCGTAAGAAATACCTCAAAGCAGTCTTTTGACCCCAGTATCACCAGTATGACAGGTATGCATTTATGTATGTATAATGTATATGAACCTATATAGTTAATGTTTAACAATTTTTCCTTCATATCATGATTATGCTTTACTACCACAATATTGTTTTTTCATAATTTATATACTTTCATAATACACACATATTCCAAAAGTGACTCTTGACCTGTAGTATTATTATTGTATGTCTTTCAAGACCACGGCCTATAAAAGTGGCCCGGACTTTTGGAGGGCTTGCGTGGGGCCACGGGGAGGCCAACATGCAGAGGCCCCTTGACAAATTTAATCTAAATATGGCGTGACTCTGACCGGCGACTATCCCTGTCTACACCCTATAATAATGCATCCAAGGACAAGCCCCGGCCAGTGTAGGACTATTGTGGGAAATGAGAACAGAAAGTACCGGGCTGTTGGGGTGAACTGATAGTGGTACCAGGGCTCTGGGAATATGGGGACTAAGGCTTCTGCCCGTCGCAATGTTCAGGGAACATGGAAAAATGTTCAGACGGTGACTCGCCACTCCCTACATGGGCCTAAAATGCCATAAAAGACAGGGGCACATGGGTGTGAGTGGCTAAGGGGTGTAGAGAGGTGGACTGCAGGTTCACCGAAGCTACTTCTGACGTGATGCCATTTATCACTTCTACCCCTGGAGCTTGAGTCTTAGCTCTAGCGATCTCCACTCCGTGCCGGCTGGCTAAGGCAAGCACAGAAGCGGGGGCCTTGTCTTGGCCCCCGGAGTCAGGTACGAGGTGTCGCCACTCACCTAAGGCTTCGCCACAAAACCCCCTTGCGGGATTTATTATTGTTTCACATATTTATTTTGTTTCCAATTCTTTACATTTTATAACAATATTATTGTTATTCTTAGATATAATTATTATTGTATTGAGATTATTTACGCCCACTTTGCAGTTATTTACGTTCTAAAGTATACGTCTTAGAGCGAAAAGTAACATAACCTATAAGCTTGTCACTAACTTCGTTTTTCACTAACATGCCATTCAAAAATGCTCCAATTATATTTTATTTTAATAGACCTTACATTTATCTTTTTCAAGTATTTGTATTAATGTACGCGAAGTCTAAATGCGATACTGATAATGCTCTTGGTTCTTGCCGATCTTCTTTAACTAGTAGTCAAGCAAATTAACCATTAGTAAGATATTATAGGAAACCACTATGAATAGAGTAATCATAACGTGCAATAAAAATAGAAACTGGTTACAACAACTGGAATACATTATATAAACTGTGGAGAACACTGTACAATTTGTATGACTCAAGTATTTGTTCTAGTAAGAATTTGGTTTTTTCAAGTCGGTAGTTGCTAAAACATCACTCGTTTGTAATAATAACTTAGTACCTATATTTACATAAAAGCTCACAACAGCTACACATCATATGTAGTTAATGTAATTTAATATGATATTAATTAAAGTCGTCACAGGTATATAACACATAAAAACACGAAATTTAAAATGTATGTATAAGATTAATGTTTATTGTCACAATTCCTCATATAAGTTAATGGGATGATGACTTTCTGACCTGGACTTTCTTTTTATCTCATCTATGTGATCCTTTGATTCATCTGAATTCAAAAGGTCTAAGTTTAAATAGTCTGCCAGGAGTTGGTATGTCTTTAAACCAAATAAGTAAACGTTCGAAGACATCTTGTGGCAGATAACCAGTCTCATAGATGTGCCTAGTAGATTTCCGAAATACTTTACCCAAACTAAACAAAGTAAATTTATGAAAGGTCTTTTGCTTTTCTTCTCCTTAATGCTTTGCATTTTATTTTAGTTTTAGGAACAGTAGAAGCAGTAAGCCTTTCTTGGCGCAGCTGGTATTAACTTGGTGGGATAAGTTTAGGTGAACACGCTTTTTTTGATGAACGGATTCAGTGGTTCTGGGATAGCTTTGCGCTTTACTTCCATAGTAATCTTCGCATATCTATCACCTTTTACCTTTTTTTACCACTTTTTGCCTTTCTGAAGAATGAAGTAAGGACGGAACTGGTTTGAATAAATTTTTTTCAAATTGTTTTTCCAATTTTTATGTATGTATTTTGTTGCAAGTTTTTAACAAGCACTTTTTCAGCAAATCTTCATCTTTCTTACATGACGTTTAGAATAATATTTTTTTTCTTCACATCATAACAGAAACTCTTTATTTACAAAGTTGGATTTTAGACACATACCTATAAATCACCCAAACGTAACTACAATGACGCTAATGGTTCGAATCCTGGATGGGAAAAATGAGCAGCTTGACTAGTTTTCTGATATTTATTTCTTTTTCTAAAGCACAGCAGACGGGCTGACGGCCCAACTGTAATGTTGGTTACTGTTGGAGCAACAATGGCCATCACTAGAACTTGTCTACTGATAGATTTAGGTTTGTCTTTTGTTAAGCTTCCTGTTCGGTCAATAATGTGTTCTCGTAACGGTTCCCTGCTAACATGTAATGTGTGTGATATATGTAATAAATAAACCCATTTTAAATGTACTTCTTAATGTTCTCTGACCGTCTCATCCAACCTCAATAGTTACCATCGGCTATGGGCATTAGCAATATCGGAGGTGCTGCCATTGTGCTGCCGGACTTGAAGGAGAAATTGGAAACTACTCACTAATGCTGGAACACAATTTAAACTTGTTATGGTGGCATACTCCAGATCAGGGGTGGTAGCCATCCTGTTGGGCAAATGCCCTACCAACTGATTGTGGGTTATTTTGTCGCCTTTTACAACAGGCCACCTGGCCGCAGGAGTTAGTATTATTTTTCCATTCCTGCACGGAGATTAATGTTCAATTGTTCATATTATTACAATGAGCAGGTGCTGACGATAAACATTGATAATATTACAAACTGAGATTGGCGAATCATAAAACCCGCTTAGCTACCCTACAAATAATGTTTATATACTACTAATATAAAGTATAAAACCTGCCGTAATAAAGCATATTTAATAGTTCTAAGCTTTAAAAAAGTAGTTATTGAAAGTTTTTTTTCATTTTACTGTATAGAAAAAGTGGACATAAAATATTTAAGTCATATTTGGACACGATGTTTTCCTCCATAAAATACAATGCAAAATAAAGTCTTACGCAATCCTGCTTTGATATTAAATAAACCTATATGTATTGTCTGCTGTTGTAGCGTGCACGGATTGCATCACTCTAGCCAGTATCAACGCTTATATTGTATTGTATTTTAAGGTATATTTTTTAAATGGCCATGTTTTTTTAAACTTTTATAAATCACAAAATACGAGAGTACATAAACACGATATTTGGTACTACATATCCTATATTCCTATAAGACCTATATTCCTATAAATATTATAAACGCCTAAGTTTGTAAGAATGTGGGAATGGATGTACTTCTGTTTGTTACTCTTACGCAAAAACTATTGAATGGATTTTGATGAAACTTTACAGTACTATAGATTGCACATCAGAATAACACATAGGCTATATAACTTGTAAAAATATAGTATGAATTGTCCAAAATATAACGATTTTCCTAAGCCACGCGGGTGAAGCTGCGGGCGCAGTTAGTAATATAAATGGTAACAGTATGTATTTTTTTGAAAAATAAATCATGTTGTTCGATTTTAGTTCTTGGATTTTTTTTAGAAAAGAATTAATTAATTGAATAAGAAATAAAAATTCTTAAAAATAAACTAAATTATAAATAGATTAATTAGTATAAAGAATGTAGCAAATCGCTGCCAGAGGGAAGCGTGCCCAGAAGGCTGGCTGCATTGCCACGCTGTATGGCAAAGCTAATTAATTAATTGAACATATCACTAAGTTCAAAATTGAATTTTTCTCATGTCCCTTCTTCATCTGGGATAATGGTATAGTTATTGACTATTTAAAACAGATGTAGCGTTAGGTTCAATGCGTCGTTTGTGATGCGATATTATTATTATTGCTGATGATGTTAAAATAAAAAAAGAATTTAGCTATTCGTTATTTCAAACGATATGAATAAGACGCAATTGGCCACAGTCATAACTATGACGTGATCGCAGGTGAAGCCCGAGCATTATTCACTTCTTCTTTTCTATAGAAAAAATGTATTTTCAATTACTGTTTTTATCCGTGCACGAACGGAGAAAGAATACAATTTCGGCCTGTCGTAAGAGGCGACAAAACAACCCACAGCCAGGTGGTAGGGCATTTGCCCAACTGGGTGGCTACCACCCCTGGTCCAAAGTATATCGCCATAACAACCTTGAGTTGTGCCCCGGCATTAGTGACCAGGTTCCAGTCTCCGTAAAGAGAGCAGCAGCACATTTGTAGCACCTTTGGTGTTGAAAATATCCATAGGCGATGGTAGCCGCTGTCTATCAAGTGGACCGTCTGCCTGTCTGCTGAACTCCTGCAAAAAATACTGTAGCAAACTAGATATTTGTTCAGTCACTGCTGTGAGAAGAATTCTTATTGCTTATTTGAATAGGTGTCGGAATCCTGCGTCAACAGAAAGATATTGCGAACTCATGAAGTTTAGCTACTTTATGTAGGACATTGAACTTGATATCTGGGTTCAAGAGTCTTCATTGTTCCAGGAGCACTTATGAAAGTCTTTCATTGAAAATTATCAGTACTTATAAAATATTATATATCCTCTGATAAAAATACACAATACACGCGTATAATATAGTTAGTATTTACTGAGTCTTAATTCTTGACTTTATTCTTATAACGTTATAACGAAACGCCCATTCGTTTCATTAAACGTTAAATCTGATATGAAATCTCCAAATGACATAGGTGGTTCTTTGTAGGTCGTCACTGGTACTTTCTACAATGAAAACTTTTACCCAATAAAACATGCATATTTTCTCAATTCTATTGCCCATAAAAAAAGGGCACTGAATGCCTTTTACTTTCGTGGTAATTGCACAAAATCAGTTTAATCTTAACATGATTTTAAATCTTAAAAAAATGTCCACTGAGAGATAGTAGATACCGTAGCGTATGGACATTTGAAATGCCAGAGGCGTTATAATGGCATGGCCGATCTCTAAATAATTTTAAAACGCCTGCATGAAATATGACACACCGCACAACGAGACCACTATCGACGTCTTTGAGAAAATACAATTAATTTAATGCCATAAGTGCCCAGAGCCACGTTTCTTCAAAGGCCATAGGGGCCTAAAAATACATCTAGGTAAGTCACATAAAGAGTCTAATCTATCCAATTCATTACCTGTCATACAAATAGATCCCGATACAAATTTTAAAACTCCACTTCCTCTTTGTCAATACCTCAGTAACTTAAAAAATGCAGTCCCCTTAATCAAAAGAATTCCCCGTGGTGCCCGCATATCGGTGTGACAAATTTTTTCAAAATTAATAAAAAATGTGCTAATAAATAATAACCTACAAGCCTGGGAGAACCTTTTATTGCTCCCATATAGTATTTTTCAAATAGACGATACATCTGGAAATCTCACATCCAAAGTTAAAAAACGATGTATAAGTCTTCCGGAACCGAAAACACTACAAAATTTCAATCATACGCAGAACCGTAAGGATTCCTCAAGCCGGCTACGCCGTTTCGTTGAATCCAAAATCTCAGACGGAGATATTATAGGTGCAGCTCAAATTTTGTTCTCCAGCGATACCGTCGCTCCCAACAATGAGACCACACTGGATGCTTTGATTGACAAACATCCACCTTCAAGTACTGTCCCAAGTAGGGAAACACAGAATGAAAACTTAGTCACCGAGCCGAGGGCTGTTCTCCAGTCTGTTATGTCCTTTAGAGGTGGCTCCGCTGGCGGCCTAGATGGCCTCACTCCGCAACACCTTAAGGATCTGTTGAGTGGGTCTACCGGAGAAGCAGGCGAGACGCTCCTGAAGGATCTAACAGACTTGATGAATTTAATGCTCTCTGGTTCTGTGACAAGTGAAGTTGTGCCAACGCTATATGGTGCGAATTTATGTGCTCTTGTCAAAAAAGACGGTGGTATACGCCCTATAGCGATTGGCACTGTGTACCGTCGCCTCGCAGCTAAAATTTGCTGTCGACAAATAATAGACACGTGCTCCACATATTTCGCCCCAACCCAACTGGGCTTTGGATCAAAAGGTGGCTGCGAGGCGGCAGTTCACGCGCTACGTACCTTTGTCACAAGAAACTGCTGTGAGGCAGTACTTAAGGTTGATGTAAAAAATGCTTTTAATTCAGTAAATAGGGACACCCTGCTTACACAAGTGTATGAAAAATTTCCACAAATATATAATTTTACTTCTCAATGCTATAACAAGGCTACGGCTATTTAATGTATCAAGGGACACAAATAATTTCAGCAACAGGGTGTCAGCAGGGTGACCCTCTCGGGCCGGCCTTGTTTTCGCTCGCAATCCATCATCC
The DNA here is from genome assembly GCA_012273795.1 of Dendrolimus punctatus. Taxonomy (NCBI): domain Eukaryota; kingdom Metazoa; phylum Arthropoda; class Insecta; order Lepidoptera; family Lasiocampidae; genus Dendrolimus; species Dendrolimus punctatus. The sequence continues at coordinate 9,450,635 of CM022533.1, read as the reverse complement.
ATCATTGATAAACTAAATTCAAAATTTAATGTATGGTACTTAGACGATGGCACCCTAGGGACATTGAGACCATCAAAAATGACTTTCAGTTCCTGTTAGAAGAGTTCTCTAAAATCGGTCTGGTCTTAAATCTATCTAAATTTGAAATTTATATATCTAATAAGTTCAATAATATTGAAAAAATAAAATCAGAGTTCCAAAATATAAATCTAAATTTTAAAATTGTTAATCAAAGTAACCTAACCCTCCTGGGGTGCCCTATCTTCGACGACTCTTTCACATCCTTTGTTGACTCCAAAATTCAAAATTTTCTTTCAAAAACTGCTAATTTAAAAAATATTAATATACATTGCGCATATTTCATTATCAGACATTGTTTGTGCCAAATTTAACATACACACTTCGTTGCTGCCCGCTGTGGAAACATCCACATCTAGTAAATAATTTAGATAATATTATTCGGCAATCACTTTCATCACTATTCAACATCCCTTTTGATGACCGGTCGTGGGCCCAGGCCACCCTGCCTATGAGGCTCGGCGGCCTGGGAATACGGAAAATTTCAGATATAGCGTTACCCGCATTCTTAGCCTCAGCATATAGCACCATGGACCTCATCGGTAAAATATTAAATCTATCACTTAGTGATTTTGAGGTCCCGTGTTTGGTCGAGGCTAAAAATGCGTGGTCACTGGCCTGCCCGAGTCAAAATTACCCGCGAACCTAAAACTCCAGAAGCTTTGGGACGAGCCGCTCAGCCTTATAGCGTATCAGAAATTTCTTTCTTCTTGTATAGGGCAGGCTGAGCGTGCTCGTCTCTTAGCTGTCTCACGTTGGGAGTCAGGTCTCTGGCTACACGCACTGCCCTCGGCGAATCTTGGCACACTTTTAAATGATTCAACCTTTAGAATGTGCGCCAGCATTCGTCTGGGGGCAACCTGCGTGGTCCCTCACCTCTGTCAATGCGGGGATAAGGTGGATCGCTTAGGACACCATGGATTATCCTGCAGCAGAAGCGCCGGTATAATTTCTCGTCACGCGGCACTGAACGACATTATCCACCGGGCTCTTGTCACCGCCGGGGTACCTGCCGTTCTGGAACCAAACGGCTTGTGCCGCGACGATGGCAGGAGGCCGGATAGGATGACGTTAGTACCTTGGAAGATGGGCCGCCCCTTAGTGTGGGATGCTACTTGCGTTGACACTCTGGCGGCGTCCCATCTTTCAAGTACGTCCACTACCGCCGGTTCTGCTGCAGCCGAACAGGAGACCCTCAAGCGCCGGAAGTACGCCGCCATCGGCAATTGTTACACATTTGAGGCGTTTGAAGTGGAAACTCTTGGTCCGTGGGGTCCTAGCGCTCTAAAACTTTATCGAGATGTCGCCGAACGCCTAATAGACCTCTCACGCGACCAAAAGGCTGGCGTCTATTTTGCTCAAAGGATAAGCATGGCTATTCAGCGTGGTAACGCCGCCAGCCTTTTGGGAACGTTCCCGGTAAGTGACAGTGGTTTGGGACCAATATTTTATTTATAATTTTGAGTTAGGTTTTATATTTTTAAGTTAGGTTTATTTATAGGATATTTTAGTTTTTGTTAATAGTTGTTAGATTTAGGTAATTTCAATTTATTTCTTATTCAATTATACTTGAAATAAACTAGTTACACACAACATTAATTTAATGGTGAAGAAATATTCAGTAAAATACATATTTCAACAATTAAATAACTATTGATTCTCTGCCAGTGACAAGTGTAACAGATAAATTAATAGTACAGACCAATAGACCAAAGTATATCTATATTACAAAGACACTCGCGTCTCAAACTTAAATGACGCAGGTTCGAAATCCGGTTTCCTCATTCATTTCGAAATCCTCAGTGTTTGAAAAACACACACCACTTAGGTATTTTCCTGAACTAATGTTACAATTACCTTATGTTGATTGTGAAGAAAAAACATTGTGATAAAACCTGCACATCGGGGCCCGCCAATCCATCTTGGACAAGCGTGGCGGGTGAACTTACAATATTATTTGTATTTATTAATTTGAGTTTAGAAATGCCTCCTAATACAATAAAATTCATTATTGAATCGGCCCGCAAGCAGAATACAGCTCCTGTAAAAGTGTCTTGATAGCGAATATAAAGTTATATCTTAAACCAGTGTCTCATTGAAGATATAAATCCCGGTCAGCTCCGACTGCTGGTCGTAATAAAAGACTGACGTATTATGTACGTAGAGAAACGAACATGCAGACTGACTAAAAAACACTACGTAATTAAAACGATTCTATTTATGTAATTTGATCATGGAACTTTAATTAAACTGCAAATTATGACCTATTTTTTTATGAATAATTTCTCTAGGCTTTACATTTCGAACATGGACTGGGAGCAAATGTATGAAACAATGTCTTCATTTCACGCAATAGATATTTTTAATTCTCTTTATCTTTTAAAATCTTGCTGTCCTTCATTAGGGGCAGGACTTTCTGTATTTGAGGCGCCAGCGTCGTTACTATTCTTACATCAGGCTTTTGGTGTTTTACTACTTTGCTCAATGCTGAACGCGGTGCCTGTTACGTACAATGTATTTATATTACAATTATTGCGATTCCCAGTGATACCTCTAAACAAGAGGCTCCTAAAGAGGAAGTGAATAACCTTCAAGCTATTTAAAATGCCCAAAATATGGAGCTGAGTTCAAGCTGCACAATGATGCTAAGTAAAGTGCGAATGGTTTTACAGCCATAAATAATGAATCATTTTATTATTGTTATTCAATTGTAGGTAAGTACTGTACAGTAATAAACCCAATTAGGCTGCCCAAATAGGCTTTAATATCAGTAGTCTACAAATTAATGAAACGGGGATGTAGTTAATATTTAGTAGTAGCGATTACAAACAGTTTGAGAAGTGTCTATGAAAAAAATACCACATTACTAAATGTACTTAAATAGTTCAAAACAAAACTATGAATCAGTATTAGGTAATGTTAATACGGAGAACTGCTATTGGCGACACGAAATATGAATTTTTTCTTGGGCATGTGTATTTTAACTACTGGCACACGTTGTCCCTGGTCGCCGCACACGGTGCACTGAAAAAAATAGCTTATTGGGACAAAACAGAATCTATAATTTATACTAATATAATATAATATAATAAATGCGAAAGTTTGTTTGGGACTCAATCACATCAGAACGTTTAAACGTTTGACGTGACGGATGTTTGACACAGAAATAGATTATAGTCTGGAATAGCATATAGGCTACTTTTTATCCTGGAAAGTATACGGTTCCTGTCGGATATATATATAAACTCTGAAAACCTCCTAAAATAAACACGACTAGATGGCGCAGCAGATAATTAATTGTTCTTGCTTTTAGAAACTTTACTATTTTCAAACAAAGTTCGTAAAAAATATTAAATGATTACAATCTTTTCAATAAGACGGTATCGGAGAAATTTCGTTATAGAGAAATAAAAATCGTAAGTCTAAAGCGGGTATTACAAACTCCAATTTGCAAAGCGCTAAGTCTGGCGCACTTGCTACTTTACTAAATGAGCAAGCGTGGCAGAGCCCATACGATCGGACTAAATTGAACCAATTTTAGCACACTATATGTTAGTTACCTAGCGCTCTGCAAATTGGATAATGTATAATGTCTGTAGGTGCCGGAAAAAATATTTTATAATTAAAATTAATATTTATTTCATAGGACAGTTTACGATAACGATACAAATTCAGTTGTATGGATGTGTCAGCCATACCATCCAATTTGAAATAGATTTTAAGAAGTTATTTTCAATTGTTGATTGTTTTATCCACAAAATATGTTTTAAATAATACGTCAGAGTGAACGATTAGGAACATATGTCACCATAGGTATAGTCATCTAGGATTTAAAACTTTTCAATATTAACACGTTCACTTCGTAACGGAGTCGAAGGATGGGTTGCATATGGTTGATTAAATGAATTTTCGAAACACAAAACGTATTTAACACACTCTTGCTGGCAAAATTTGCCACTAAATATGTTTAAAGAACTGTCAATACTTTTTTGTAAAACGTATTTAGGCAATAATGCGTAATATGATTAACTAATTTTATTTAAAAGTGATCGTTATGTAAGTAGCCCTAAATCATGTAAGTGCGTGACTCGCCTGCGGTGCGGCTAAAAAACATAGACTTCTGTGTTGTGTGATTTGTGTAATGGGCGTAATTGCAAATTGGTCCAGTGTAGAAAAAAGATGAATATATATCGACGGTTAAAAGGTAATAGGGTATAAGCGACAAAAACTAAATTGTTCAGGAGAGCAGTTTAAAGTTTAAAATTTCAGAAAAATGAAGATTACTTTTTCATTTCTTGTTATATCGTGAAAATGGAAACAGCTCTAGAATTTAAAAAAATCAAAGCATTAAATGGTAGTTTTATTTATTTGATTCCACGTTGTTTTATGTGGTTTAATGTCGCTTAAATCAATTGATCTTATTTTCTTTATGGAGTAATTGGGCATAAGTTACATCTACATAGAAAAAAACCGAAGGGTAGAGTAGACTTAGCTACATTTGATATCCTTATATCAAGAGGTAATAGGGCATAAGTCACATTACTGCAGAATAACATAAAAGGGTAAAAAGCAGAAGTGGTAATTGACATTATTATACCAAAAGGTAATGGAGCATAAGAAACAGTGTTTAGCAAAAAAAATAGTAGGATGTTAGTCATAAGTAACACTGTAAGTGAGTTGAAAAAAAAGGTAATAAGGTACTTCCGCACTTCAAAATTTCTATACCAAGAGGATAACAGGAAAATCCAACATAGGGCATTGTATGAGCAAATAGTAATGTGGGTCAAGCGTCACGTCTTAAAAATAATAGGATCACAACTAACACGATTCTCCTTTAAAATAAGACTAGTAACTGCATACATCCAAAAGGTGTTATCCATCATCAGTACCTAGTATATATTTTTTTTAAATTATCTAATCTACGGACTCTAGTTCCGTACCCTTTTTACTACTTAATCATTGTTAGAGTTTTTTGAATTTATACACGCTTATTGTTTATGTGTTATTATGTATGATATTAATTTTATGATTTTTTTGTTGTGTTGTGTACCTTAAGAATAACTCATATAATATTTTTTTCTAATTTTAATACTTAACTTATACTATATATACTATGTAGAGTGTATCTGTTACATGCTGGTTTTGTGAGAAAGTGCAGTTTGTGGCTTATGTCTATACATACATACATACATAAAATCACGCCTGTTTCCCATGGGAGTAGGCAGAGACGATGGATCTCCACTTGCGACGATCCTGACAAACATCTTTCGCTTCACCTACTTTCATTAACCTCTTCATACATGCGCGTTTATTTCAAATGCTTTTTACCTGACCTTTTTTTAACAGTTCTGATATTTGTTCATGGTATGTTCATCTCGGTCTACCGGCAACAGCTCTACCATTGACAATACTGTCATATACCTGTTTTGTGATTCTATTTTCATCCATCCTCTCTACATGCCCAAACCACCTTAATATTCCTTTTTCAACTCTTGTTATTACATCTTCTTTCAAACCACATCGTTCCCTTAGCACACTGTTTCTTATCCTATCATTCAAGCTAACCGCACATGTACTTCTCAAAGCTCTCATTTCAACTGCGTTTATCCTACTTTCATGCTTCTTCTGCCATACCCAACTTTCACTACCATACATCAGGGTTGGCACCAACACTCCTTTATGGACAGCCAAGCGTGCCTTTACAGACACTTTCTGGCTATTCATAAAAGAATTTAGCGCTCCATTCACCCTATTACCTGCCATAACTCTCCTTTCAATATCCCTTTCATGCTTTCCGTCTCTGGTAAACATGCAGCCTAAGTAAACAAATTCACTAACTTGCTCTAACTTTTGATTTCCTATCTGTATATTACAACTTGTCATTCTTTCATCTCTTTCAAACACCAGAACTTTCGTCTTGTGCACATTAATTTTCATACCCTTTCTCTCAAAAGACTCATTCATAATTGTTACCATCTCTTGTAACTCCGTTTCTCCTTATGTCTATACCTATATTTATTATCTTAACTAGTACCATGTGTGCTGTTTTTTCTTTCTGTACCTAGGTTATTAATTTTTAGGCTCTTTATGTGTCTTGGTTTGTTTGTGAATTGTGCGTGTAATGCAATGCAGTGCTATTGCGCATTGGTGTGAGTAAGTGTATAAGTTTTATTGTTTTTTATTCTGTGTTTGTGACTTTGTGTCGTGTTATAATTTATTATTTAATTGTCGTGACATGAAACATTTTTAGTTGGTATTAGTGATGATAGATCGTTTAGGAGGGGGATTATTGACCCTCCATTTGTGACGTTGGACCACCGTATTGTCTCCCATGCGTATCGCCATTTTTAAATTGTAATCCCTGTTCTCATCGGCTGTGACTTTCTCCGCTTTGAGGACGAAGGTGTCGGTAGCGTCCTCTTCGCACACGGCTGTGTAGTAAATACATTTACCAGTGTGACGCGAAATTGCCACGACCGCATGAGGGATGCTCTTGTACAGGTCTATCTTGTTGGAATTGGATCTCACGATCACCACTGTCTCGAGGGTAAGACCCTGAGCCTCGTGTATAGTTTGAACGGATGACCCTTCGCCTTTGCCACAACCTAGTTTTATTAGGCTCTCTTTCTCTGACTGCGTGTGAGTTAGATAAAGAGTATTGGCAAGTTCTATGGGTATGCGCCCTCGCGAATACCGTTTGAGTTCCAGGGAATGAGCTTGATTTTTGAACGAGTTGCTTGAGTAAACATCACTCATGGCATATGCTACGTGTTTACGTACGGATTTCGGTGTGTACAGAGCAGTTCTCGGGTGATTTTCGCAGAGGGTGTAGGGCGGTGATATAGCATGGGGAACAAGTCGTTCCTGTCTATGAAGGGCATTTGGTTTATATCGCCCATGAGAGTGAGGTAGTCCGCTCCTGCTAGGCGCGATGCCATGACTATAGAACCAAAGTGGCTCATGAGTGCTTCATCGACTATGAGGTGTTTGGGTCTAAAGTTAGAAGTTAGACCGTTGACTATGAACGACGCCATAGTCCGCACTCTAGCCTTCGCATCGTCGCTTAGGATGGTCTGGAGCTTTTCCCGGATTTCCCGGATCAGGGGGAGTGTTGAAACAGGGTTTCTCACTCCCTCTCTCTGTTTTGTCTTCATCCAGGGTCACTAAGCCGCCTGTCCCATGTAGGCTGCCATGTACTCTCCCGCCATGTCTCTCGCAAGTACAGTGGACGTGGCAGCCGTGTACGTCAACGTACACGGCTGCCTCCGTGCCCTCGAGTCTGTTCTTTAGCAGTCTGTTGATTCCTAGTTTATAGGTATCCAGGATGGTTTGGCCTATCTTCTTGTTGAGAGTAATGTTTGCTCTACAGACTGCTAGAAACTCGAGGAAGGCATTGGCCCAGTGGTCTCTTGGTTCCTTAGGACAGAGGAGGTTAGGAGGTTCGACCACCCCCATGTCGACTTTTAGCGTTATCTCAGGTGTCTCCCTGATGGACGGTGTCATTTGGGTTTGAGTGTTTTGGAGGATTTTGGATAAGAAGGGTTTTGCGCATCAGCGGTGCTTTACTCGCTGATGTTGATGGATATGACAGAGCTAACCTTGTGGCCAGCTCTGTAAATGCCAAAAACGTTATGTTGGAGATGGGATTGAGGGCCTTTAGTTTAGCCTGTTGCCACCCTTCTTCTAGGTCCCTTTGGAGTCGTTCAGATCCGCTCAGGCCGTCCTCAGTAGGTAGTGGCCGGCCTCTATGGTCGATGGGATTTGATTACGTTGGAGCCAGGCTGGTAGGGTACAAGGTAACTGAGGTTTTCACCTCTGCCCTCGTATACTACCATTTCGTGATACTCAATAGCCAAAACGGCGCCCCAGTAATCACTTACCCTGCCCCTTTCGTAGCCGACTGCCATGGAACTTACTCCTGGGAGTGTATAAGGTACCCGTGCTGGTTTCGCTCAAAGCGACGAGCACCTTACTGGCATTTTGAAATTGGCTGATGTTGTCGCCTCTGTCGAATACTAAGATCTGCTTGTCGCGTTCTCTCACTATTCGACATTCTATGCCAGCTACCTTTGCGATCGCCAGTGAATCGTAGTCACGGCGTCGCATGATGTTTCTAGAGTTGCTCCCTTTTAAGAGTTTGGCCAGACCGGGTGAGATGATGATGTTCTTGTGACCTCTGGCTTCACAGAAAGCCAGCCCAAGTTTTTCCCTGTTTGAGTCCATAAAGAAGACTACCCCTCTCAGCTTTATTCCCGGTGTCCCTAGCTCACCGTGATAGAGCAGGCTTATACTGCGTATCATGGTGGGGATTTTGTGTGGGATTAGCTGTTGTGGCTGTGTGAGATCAGGTTGTGTTGTTGTTTTTTGTGCAATATTTGTGTTAGTTTTTTTTGTTTAGGGTGTTGTTTCGTGAGAAAACTACTCCCATTATGTAGTCAGCAAAGGCCAAAAAGTGTGGTCTAGCCTCAGTGTTAGCTAGGATAGTGTGTAGTTTATCCTTGGCCAATTTTTCGCCAATTTGGATTTCACAGTCCATTCTCTTTGCCGAGAAACGTGGGCACTCTAGGAGGAGATGCCACACCGACTCTACGATGTCAGGATCGCACTCACATCCGGGACTGTTTTTCAACTTGAACCGGTGTAGATACTCTCCTCTTGCTTCATGTCCTGTCAAAATTTACATTTCTAGGGGTGTCAACTTTTCCTTTCTTACCATGACGTACGCTTCTTCCACGTTGGGTAGGAAGGTTTTTGTGACTATCCCGGTGCTTGAGGAGTCGTCCTGCCATATGGGGACTGACTCCTCCCGGATCTTGCGTTTGACAAAGGACATTGGTAGCTTGTCGTAGTCGGGAGCTGCTCGATCCTGTTACACCGGTAGCTTAGCCAGTTCGTCGGCTCGCTCATTTCCGGCTGTGCCTATATGAGCTCTAATCCAGAACAGTACCTAGTATATTGTATATAGCAACAATAATAAAGTATCAAGGTATTAAGTAAGTAGGTACCATTATTATAAAAATACTATAAAAGGTACTTCTAAAATACGATATTACAGATTTTCAAAACACAGTACCACAAAGTGATACCAAATTGGCGTATACGGCAATTAATGCATGATCATTGTAAAGTAATATGGTGTAAGTGACAGAGTTGTATTAAAATAATAAATAGTAGTAGAGTATAACCGACATTTCAATATCAAATTACATTTAAGAAATTAAATATAAACGACAGCTGTATTATAAACTTAAAAATGGTAGTAAGGTATAAGCGACATTGCAATATCAAATTAGATTTCAGTAATTGTGTATAAATAACAACTGTATGGTAAACTTGTAAATGATAGTAGGGTATAACCGACGCTTAATGTCTTTGATGACAATGGTAAAGAGGCATTAGTTCCAGCTTTCAAAATAGGTACTAATGGTAAACAGTAGTATACGCCTGGAGCCTTTATGACAGTAAAAAGTAAAAATGTATTACCGACTATAACCCAAAAGTGATGCCATTTTTACAGAGGTACAAGCGCCTTTAGAGTAAAAAAGGCCCAAAATTCGGTCGGTTAAGTGAAATGACACTTCAAAAATGCAGTTTTTTGCTTGGGCATAAACGACACGAAAGTCATCGTAGAGCCATGGGAGTGAGCGCATTCGAAAAAGCGGAATTTTTTAAGTAGGATGGCATTCATAACTCATTTTCGACCAAAATGTCGCTTATGCCCTATTACCTTTTAACCGTCGATATGTAAAATGTGTTATAAACCATAGTCCGTGCTGCACCAATACAAAAAAAAAATCCATAAAGGGAGATTTTAGTTTTTAAAACGATACGGGGCTCAATAGGCCTCGTGCCGATACAGTGGTAGTTTTAGTACAATGTCGAAAACGCCCCATAGCGAAAATCTATTTGCACTATGCGTATTGATGGCAGTGTGCTCTGTGCTGGTAACTTATTTTTGTCTCCCTTCGTGAACTACCAGAGTCTAGCAATAAGTTAGTCGCTGACTTTGTTTTATGGGATAAAGTCGCTTCGTATCGGAAATTCAAACAGCTGAGATTTGAGATTGTTTTGGTAAAACAATTGCTGTTTGCAGAATTTTCATATCCCAATTGTTTTAAGAACAAAGTAGAATCTTCAGTTTCAATTCTATCGTCTATCCATTTTTTTACCAAAAGTCGTCTCTTTCTAGATAAACCTTCTTCTAACATTTTCGTCAACTCTTCTAACAGTAGATAAAAAAAAAACAAAAAACAATTAAATCCGATCATTGTGCCATATTCGAGAATTCATATTTCTTTACTAACTTCAAGAACAGCCAAAAATTCACTAAATAAAGACCACTGACTTTATGTAAACGGCAGAAGACAGTTCTCGGCACCTGCACTGGCGCCATTTAAGTCAGTAGTTAATATTAGCTACATCAATGTACATCAGCTTTTGTAGTACCTATAAACCTCATTCCGTCATTCCTCTTACGTTTTACACAATTTTATGAGTGAATAGTGGCGCGACAAACATTTTGAAAATTTGAAGGCTATCAGTACATTTGTCTTTTGTACGGACAAATGTAATGGCTCACATGTGGCCTACTCAACACTAAATCAAGTAACTGATACATAAATATCTATTTCTTATAAGCCTGGACAGATTTGATTTGAGATGTCAGTTAATTAAATTTAACAGAATCTGCGATGTATTTGTCTCATTATGAAATATATTTAATTCTTTTAAAACAATTTCTTCGATCCAGTCTATCGTTTTATTTTGATGATCAGCAATTGACTGCTTCCGACAAGGGGTCTGGATAATAAGAAAATAATGCTTTTGTTTGATTAATAATAAAGCGTTGTATTTAGTTATCAATAAATAATTTGTTTCATACTTACGGCTTCAACCAAACAAAATGTGATGTAAAATAAGGCAACAATATAATAAATATTATGCACGCTTAAAATATTCATGGTGTTCTAAAAGTTATTGCAATATTTTATTTGAGAATTGCTGTTTAGCAATAAATTTTATTGAATCAAATAAACAAAAAGTTATTTGATTCGATATATATATATATATATATATATATATATATATATATATATATATATATATATATATTTATGGTTTAGACTAGATAGATGAAATAATTTTTTGCCCCTTGGTCACTGTTACTGTTCCTACGTAAACTTTGATCGCCAAATATCGTACTTTCCAGAATAATTAACAAGCATAAGAATATCGCATACTTATGTATAGGCGCCTATTAATTATCTAATATTCTACTATTTATCCCTAGTTTAATGAATATTCTATAATGAATGTAACAAACAACGATTAACCATATTTTTTTTTAAATTAGAGAATTTATTTAAAAGCACAGAAAACAATATGATTTTACAAACAACTGCTGTAGTTGTTAGCCACTTCCAGCAATCTTTATCTATAATACAACTAGAGTTTACTCGCGGCTGGGCCGCGGGTTAATCTCTAGTGCGTCTCTCTTGTTTATAGAGCAAGCGCTACATTAAATATTATATTACATTTTTATGTATTTGCCCACGGAAGATTCACTTCATTTTATATCGCTAATTATACTATCCCCCGTCTATCTGTAAACAACATAAATTAAAAAACTTGACAAAGAAGGCCAAAATGGTCAAAATGACCAAAAAGGCCGGAATGACCGACATGGCCAAAATGACCAAAAAGGCCACAGAGACCGACATGGCCAAAATGACGGAATAGGCAAAAACGACCAAAAAGGCCAAAATAATCAAAATGGTCAAAATGACCAAAAAGGCCAAAATGACCGCCATTTCAGCCAAATCGGCCTATTAGTTCTTCCGTAAAAGCATAACAAGCAGAAAGACAAATATATTTTTATTCCGGAAATTATCCCATTTTTTGGGATAAAAAGTATCCATGTTCATTCTCAGCATCGAAAAATATATGTACTGAGTTTCAGCCAAATCGGTCCAGTAGTTTTTACGTGAAAACGGAACAGACAGACAGAGATACTTTCGCATTTATAATATTATAATAGGGATAGGGTGATTCTTTGAAAATGTGCAAATCGCACGGCCCTTAACAAATAACATACTTATTTACCACTATTGGTGAACTTATGCTTGTTAATATAGCGATCTAAATACTTTCTACAAAGTTCAAAATATATTATATACGTATATTAAATTGAAATACTGAAAATTAAATGATAACTTTTCAAAATCTAATTACCATCAGTGTCGCTTTTCCCAGATTTGAACAAGTTATTAGTCCAGTAATCAAAATGCAATTGAAGAACGAAGTTATGGTTACATATTCGTAAAATAGGATATTTTAAGATTGTTTTAAATTCTAAACAATTACACAAAAAACATAATTTAATTAAGTTCGGGTATTCTGAAAAATGTCCTTATGCTTTTCCCTACTTACCGTTCGTGAACATGGCCACAATGATTTCTGTGTTTTTAAATATTATAACAGCGCGATCAGAGATAATAAACGTACAGTCAGTCGTCGCTCACTCGTTGACCGTACGATTTTGTCGAAGAGTGTTGCATTCCGGCGAAATTGAAGATTATCCTTCGTCGCGAGCGTTTTGGTTCAAAATATTTCTCACTATTGTTTATGAACTTTTGATGTAGGTAACATGTTTTTTTATAAAATTAAAATTTCTTTCTTCTTTGTATCCCGGGACTCCCGCGGGAATATCATTTCAAGCTTGGAGGAAATCGTGGGGACAACTGGTACATTATAAAAAAGAAAATTATCTTAAAGCGTATATATTTGAAAATTACTTACCATTTTTAATGTATGTGGAAATGTAAGTATAGATGTGTATATTTATGTTTTCCATTAATGGCCTATTCCTATATATTATCCAATAGTATAGAAAATGAACAGTCGGCACGAAATAGGAACCGGCCATGAATGAATTTTAAGGGCTTTTCGCCCCTAGAGAGCTATATTGAGCTTGCAATCTACTTCATGCACAATTATAGATTTGTATTATTGCCATTTCCAACTTCAATCGACGAGGAATGGGGTTAGTAAACCACAAAAGCAGGAAATCTTTGCAGTGAATCCCTTACTTTTTATTTATTAATCACTATTATAATGAACAAATAGACATTATTAATATTTTATTTGTCAATCATCATTTTTAAAATCAAGTCGTGGTAGCGTTGTGGCTAGCGCACGCGTCCTAGACTCAAAGGTCGCGGGTTCGATCCTGGCCGGAACGCATGCACCACTTGGCTGTTTTCTCACCTAATGTGCATATTGATACATTTACTAGGTGCTAACAACGGTGAAGGAAAACATCGTGAATGCAACCTGCACATCGTGATAACCGATGTGTCAAACCTGCCAAGCCACCCTGGACAAGCATGGCGGGTGTACCGACTATCCCCCCCCCCCCTTCCCCCTACAGTGGGAGGCCTGAGCCAGCAGTGAGACAGTTATGGGCTGTTGTTATATTGTTATTGTATTTTTTTAAAAATGATTAATTAATACATATTATTAATCACTTATAGAAAACATAATGGTTAATAAATTAAAATTATTAACCATTATTTAAAATAATGATTAATAAATAAAAAATATTAATAACTAATTTATCATTCATTATATTTTGAATAATGAATAATAAATAAGAGAAAATACTTTTTTAAAATTGATAATCATTATTCGAAAGTAATGATTAATAAATAACATTGTTTAAAAATTAAATAAAACGGAAATCATAGAGAAACAAGTTTATTTAAACTAAAGAATACACGAGTTACGTTACACAATCGTAGATTCATAGATTATTTTCCAAGTTAACAGCAAAGTATCACCTCCATAATGTAAATAAAGTTAAGAAAATAACATATAAAACACTGGCATTTAAAAAAATAATTCTTCTTAAATGCCAGTGGCGCCAGTTTACAAAACCATAGAAGAATGTTTGTTATGTTTTCTCGTTCCCATTTGCAAATCTTATATAATCTTATATATAATCAACACAGTTTATATAACACAACACCTAAGGGCCTTTCGTCTGATTTCTTATTCACCAGATAGAAGACATTCGAAAAACAAAATACAATAAATTATCTGGTAAAATTAAAATCGAACGTTACCCAAAAAAGTACTACCAGGTTCAAATATATAACATAAAAAAGTCATAGAAAAAACTAACGCTAAGCAAGGAGTGTGTCAAAGTTGAATGATTTCCAATATCATCAATGTAATCTTAAACAAGTAATCAAAAGCAAATCAGAAATAAAAAAATATGCAAAAAGCAAGAATCAAGTAAGTAGTGTAAGTCTACTTACAGAGCTACATAACACACCATACACCTGTAAGTTTTCACACGATTTATCGATAGCGCACTCAATTATGAAATGATGAGTCCGGTATTGAAAATCGTAGTGCGTGCTTAGCCTTCTGCTAGATTTACATGTACATTTATATATTTAATATTTGGCATTATGTGTAAATTGGGCATTAAAGACTAGCTAGGAAAATATATAGGTGTATCGTCAGACTATACAGTACTTACTTACTTATAAGTACTTAAGTATAACAAAAAAATGTTTCCGCAAAATTATTCTTATAAAACTAAAAAAAAGCAATAAAAACAAAAAAAAAACTTCTCTTTTGTTTTTATTGACAAAAAGAAAACAAGAGCCTAATCTAAGCCTAAAGTACAAAACCGAATCCATATATGTGAAAGTCTTTCTAGTAAACAATAATACCTATGTTGATCCACCAGTTGAAAATAAAGTATTGTTGAACATTATCCCATAGTACAAGTTTTAAACCTGAAACAAAGGAAATTAAATTCACTTTTTTTACTAGTATTAGATATCATTCAAAAGAATGAAATCAATAACGGCCGGTTCATATATCTTACTAATCGTTAATTTGCCTAACAAGCGATCAAAACTCGATATAAGCTCCATACGAGTTAATGTCAAATTTCTACCTATGGTAAGGTAGGTGAATGAAAACTAAAATATAGGCTATAAAATGATTGAATTTTCGATGGTAAAATAATGTACACTAGTGTGCAGCAAGCCAGTTCACCTACTGGAAAGCAATTACTGACCCCTATAGACAGACATTGGCAACACCAGGGTCGAACCGAACGCGTTGCCTCCAAAAAATTTAGTAATGTTCTCCTTAAATGGCCCCATGTCGTAACGCAGACAAAGCTCATCGGGAAGTTATTTTTACATTAAAGTGAAGTAAATTTTCACGTCATGTTACGGGAAGTTTGAAACAATATCTAAGTACGTAAAGATGTTGAGAAATTAAAATTTACTGACACTAAATTACGTATTATCAATGTAGGTATATCATGTGAAAGTGAGTCCCTGTTAGAATGTGGTACAAGGATTGTCAATTCGTTCACTCACTAAAAGAAGCTATATGTAATTAATAATACGAAGACTTACGTAAACAAAAAAAAATTCTAGAGCATTCGCCTGATTCGTTCCAGTTTTGCAATCGAGTCAATTGGAGCGTTGGCCAGCCACGCTGCCGGTACTGAGAGGACGCCCGGGGCGGCGGCATCAGGGACGCCCGCGCCGCTACGGCGCGGGCGTCCCGGGGTAATTCCTTGAAGTCACGCCCTGGTTGAAAAAATTTGAATATTAATTGTTATAAACATGAAATAGAATATACACACACACACAAACACACACACACATATATATATATATATATATATATATATATATATATATATATACAGACATATACATACATAACTTCACGCCAGGTCCCTTGCGGGGTAGGCACGAACAACAGAGCGCCATTTAGGCTTATTCTTACACACCTCACTTGCTTCTTTGACATATTCCTATATATATATATATATATATATATATATATATATATATATATATATATTATAGCGCGGAAGGTGTATGCGTGCGCAGGAAGTATATTTGGCAAAGACTCCGTGTTACCAACGCGGCGCTCCGTTCCACCCTCATGGCGCTCGGGCGACCTGACGCGGCCCGCCCGTCAAAAGTTAGTTGATTGTTGACCTTGTGAAGTATGCTCATGTAGGAACTAATGTTAAAGTCAGTAATTATAACAAGTATACAGTACAAACAAGTCTTATCGTATTAACAGTGCCCGCTATATATATATATATATATATATATATATATATATATATATATATATATATATATATATATATATATATACATATATATATATATATATACATTATATGTGTGTATAACAAAAAACTTCTATAACATTCAGTTTAAATAAGAGCTATGAAATTTTTTTTAGGATTTATAGTTTTACTTGTTAAGATGTAAAATGTCACTTGCCACCCCAAAATTATTGAAAAATAAGTTGCAAAAATATTGAAAACTTTGAGAGATAAGATCTTAAAAAATAATTTCAACAAACATTGGTTTCAATCAAGATAATTTGATTAAAACAAATAGCTAATGCCTCTACGGAACCTTTCGATGTACGCCGACCGACAAATTTCGATTTATTTTGCAATTGTAAATGTAAAATGAGAAATACACTACAGAAAATTAAACTGGAAACTAAGAGCGTGGCTTAGAAAACACGCGGTGACACTCGGGGTTCACAAGATGGCTATCTAAAAGTACAAATTATGTAGGTTAATTATTTTTCTATTGAAAGAAAAATAATGTTTAATCGAGAATTCTCTAAACCTTGTACACGATATCCAATAAAGGCCCACTATAATTTATAAAAAAATAAAGCTGACTTCTAATCCTAAAAAAAATAATTTAAAAAATAATTATCAATGCCGAAATAAATAGGACAATATTAATTCAAAGCCAATTAAACGACAGTAAATAAAATCACTGAGATTTCACTCCGCGTGGCTTCTGATGAGTTTCACAAAATGGCTGACCATTACAATGATCAGTGATAGATAGGTCAAAGTGTACTCACCTGTTCAGCGTTTTCTCCCAAATGCGATTAATGCGCCGGCGTCACTCCTTTTTATAATGCCCCAAGCCCTACGTGCAAGCACCGTGCGACCCGATGGCGAGACGATGTAACTAAGATAATTGATTATTTAAATCATGTGTTTGTTTAAAACAGCATGATTTTCATAAACTATTTAATCAAGCCCTAGTTAAGGGTGTAGGTTAATAGTATAGGAACAATGTCTCGCAAAAAACTTCTTTGGCTTCAATAT
This sequence comes from Dendrolimus punctatus, assembly GCA_012273795.1. Classification (NCBI taxonomy): domain Eukaryota; kingdom Metazoa; phylum Arthropoda; class Insecta; order Lepidoptera; family Lasiocampidae; genus Dendrolimus; species Dendrolimus punctatus. The sequence goes on along the minus strand of CM022533.1, from coordinate 9,433,363 downwards.
AAGGATAGGGCAGAAAGTATCTAAGAAAAAATTATCTAAATGCACATTCTCACACTCCTAAAGATAATTATCTGATTTTGAACAGAGTGTGGATATTAATTAAATAAATAGTATAGTGTTTTTATTATTAATTTCGTTTTTTATTATTACGGTGAGGCTTCATTTGAGCTACTGTTACAGATAGCCTGTTACACCCATCACCATATTTTAATGTATTATTTGAGGTGCGACATTGTAATTGATGTAAATTATTGTCAGATACGTATATATGCAATAATGTGGTTATAAGTTAACGGCGTTATTTTTTAATGCTTTAACTATTCAAGGCATCCTTTAGCTATCAAGGGAGCAAAAGATTCATCACCCCTATCGAAGAAGTGGATGTGCTCTGATTCCCGGGGCACTTTCAGGCACTTTTTGCACCGGATCGGACTGGGCGTAACTACGTTCTAAGTCTCAGCCTTTCCTACATAAAAGCGCGGGACACATGGGAGGAGGGTGATTTTAGTGGATATTGGTTGCTGCCCGTGCAGCTTCTCGGAGTCTCCACACAAGCTAATGGATTGCGAGCAGGTTACAACGCCTTTTTTTTGGCCAGGGGAAATCTGTTTGAGGACTAAGCCGCGGCAGAAGAGAGATGAGCGCGCGCGGAACACTCGCGCTCTCATCTCGACGGCATGTGCGGGTGAGTGACAACCCCTACACCCCTAGGGGCAAGCTTACAGTGGCCGAAGGTCTAGGTCTGACCTCCGGCGTCACGCTCCCGTTCCGCCTCCTCCTTCGCAAACATGACGTGCTCGCAGAATGAAGAGACAGCATCCCATCCGGTGCGGCTCCCGACCATGGTGCGTACCACGGCCGGGAGCGAAAGGTCTAGTCCGGTGAAGGCGACGAGGTCTCGGCGCTGCTCCGTCCACGCAGGACATTCCTGGAGTGTATGCAGCGCCGTATCCTCGTCGTCTGTGTCGCAATGAAGGCACCCTGACGTAGCCTCGCGGCCAAGTCGACACAGGTACCTCCCGAAACAGCCGTGCCCCTAGAGGACCTGCGTCAGCCGGAACGTCAGGGTGCCGTAGTCTCTGTCAATCTAATTTCGCAGGACGGGCCTCACCGTCTCAATGGTGGCGGGACCCGCGCTGGGGCGTCTGAGGCGATGTTCCCAAACTCCCACCGCGACCTGGCGGAGCTCCGACCTGCACGCCTCGATTTCGCGAGGCGCGGGTCTGGTACCCCTGGCCAGGGCTTCTTTACGCCATACATAAAGTAACGCCAGTACCCTGGCCTCCAGGTCCCATGGGAGGGACCCGGTGAGTAGCGAGGCCGCTTCGAAGGACACCGTACGGTATCCTCTTATCGCCCTGTTGGCCATTATGCGCTGGGCTTGACGCAAGCGGTGCGGTTTTGGCCGTCAGGCGGTCTGCCCATACAGGGGCCCCGTAGAGGGTCATCGACCGTACGATGCCTTCGAAGAATTTTCGGCACGTGGCGTTCGCCTTCCCGACATTGGGGAGCAAGCGCGACAGCGCACCTGCTGCCCCCTTGAGTCTGGGGAGCAGCTGCCGAAAGTGTGCCGAAAAATTCCACCGGCCATCGAGGACCAATCCCAGATGTTTCATGGTCTCCCCGATGCCGATGCGGATGGCTCCTACTATTATAGCGGTATCTGGAGGTGGACGTTTCCGAGGACCGTGGAAAAAAACACGGCCTCGGTCTACTGAAGCGCCACCTCCAGTCCAAGACGCCGGATCCTGCCTTCTACTAACGACACCCCAGCCCAAAGAGTATATTGAATATATGGAGACCCCAGCCGTGCCTAGAAGACACGCCTGCCTGTGGGTCCTCCCCCGTGCTGCGATCAGAGTGTCATCCGCGTAGCATATGATGCTGACGCCGAGGGGGACCCTGGGTTACAACGCCTGCAGTAACCCCATCGCATGAGATAACGGTCTAATCCCCAAAGGACCCAGTATTGTGCGTAAACAGCATTTCCCCCGCCTTAAAAATAAAAAAAATGTCATTGTTATTCACCAAACCTACAGTTTAAACATGGGGGTCATTGGTGGAATCGACTTCAAGATGTTTTAGATAATATATAATTATATATATTAATACTAATAGCTTTAGAGATAAGTTATTTTATACATTTAGTTTTTTAAATTTTGAAGTCGGTTTTTTTAAACGAAGTCGCGGGCAGAAGCTAGTAAATATATAATTATATAAATGTACTCTGGGGCGTCATTTTTCTGAATCATGAAAAACAAACAAATTAATGATAGGGAGGTGTTCTTGTTATGTACCTACTTGTATATGCTATAAATATGACAATTAAGGTATAGAAGAAAGATATTACCCAATTGTTCAAAATAATATGTAGGAATTATATTATTATTATAAATAATTCCAGATTAATTATACAATTTTTAAGGAATATCAACCTTCATGTAATAGAAAAGAAAGGCGACTAGTATTGTGTGTTTTAAAAATGTAGCGAACACATTTTATATGAGTTTTATTGACATTATATTAAGAAATATTTTAAGTTTTATGTTAGGTAGTACTATTATTGATATAAGTTTTAGCTTAAATTCAGGTTGCAACAGCCACAATCTGATTCGTCGTTTGAGAAGCTGACTCAGTGTCATTAAAGCTCTCAGATACGATATTTCAGAGGGCAAAGAGATTTGTGACTCCGAATTGGAAAAGTTCATAAGGACCGAGATGAACACTGAGCCTCTTTGCCGAACACTCAAACTGTTCTTGCCTCTGAATAGCGCAGTGAATAGCGCCCAAATTCCACATTGGCAAAAAACTTTCAAAATTAAAACAGTCGGCACCAATTTACAAAAACATCTCTAGTGGTTAAGAACTACACAGTATGTGAATTTTTTTCAGAACGCATAAAAAGTAGGTATTGATAGATAATTTGTTAGGTTTAGAATTGGAGGAGGATTTCTTTATTGCTTCCTTAACAGATTTTCCACATAAATAAAGACGACCAAGGTTATAATATAATATTACTAACAAATTAAGAAAAAATGCAAAATTAAACAAACCTTTGGACATTAATTAGATATAAATAATATAACAAAAAATACCAACATTTTAAAACTCAAATTTGACATTCAGTATCCAAAGGTCATGAAAATTCAGTTTTTCGCTATTATGTCGGTTTCTATAGCTGCAATGACATTGATAGTTAAACATAAAATCGGCCTCAAATTTTGTTCTAACAAATTTTCCATCGTTCCAATCGTTTTTGGGATAGAGGGCACCGCAGCGCTCAGCTATAAGTACTCAATGTGATTAGTATATATTGGTCGACCTAGTGGTCGACCAATATATATGTACTAATGTACAGCAATTATACAAAAATGAAGTATGGCATCTTACTAGCGATAAATAATGCTATGCTACTAAATTTGAAAGCAATATGGCTCATCTTCGATATATTTAATTCATAAAGTCTACAAAGCTCCATAAACATTTATGGGACTCATGCAGGGAGTGGCGAATCACCGTCTGTCCATGTTTCCCGAACTTTGCGATGGGCAGAAGCCCTAGTCCCCAGATTCCCAGACCCCTAGTACCACTAACAGTTCACCCCAATAGCCCGATACTTTCTGTTCTCATTTCCCACAATAGTCCTACACTAGCCGGGGCTTGTCCTTGGGTGCATTATTAATGGCGGAGACAGGGATAATCGCCGGTCAGTGTCCCGCCACATTAACATAAAATTTGTCAAGGGGCCTATACGTGTTGGCTTCCCCATGGCCCCACGCAAGCCCTCTGAAAGTCCAGAGCATTTTTATGGCCCGTGGTCTTTAAAAATACAGTATAATAAAAATATAAAAACAATTAATTCCATTGCAACAGTTTGGTTATGACTACATCAAGTGTGGTTGTATATTATATTATATAGGATACAAGACAATCGCCTTTTAAATATTTTTATACTTATAATATTTATACAAGTGAACATATAAATTTATTTTAAATAAAAACCACGAGTAGCGTTATTATATACAATGGTATATTAAAAAAGTTCTGCTACATGGAATGGCACGCACGTGGTGTGCTGATTCAGCCGCTGCATTGTATTGTTGGGTGGCATGAGGCAAGTCGCCAAGCACTCCCGTTGAGATTCGAAATTATTCTGGTTCCCACCACAACCGGAATACATGCGCCGTTTGCATGTTCTAAAAACAATATTTTTAAATATTATTAAACAAGGGCAAAGAAACACACGATGGTATTACATGAGGTTTTTATGATTACCTACTCTTGCGCAAATTAAAAACTTTCCTGGGCACTGTCATTTGCCAGTGGCTTAAGGCCGACAGCAGTTTGTTACTCTGGTACATTGGTATCTCTAGTGTTGCAAATGCGCATAGACAAAGTAACACATTCTATCTTTTGGATGAGCCATTTTTCTACTGAGTATGAGTTCTTATTAACTAATCAGTCACGTTCATGTTAACGCAATTTTGTATGTGAATGATTTCTGCATTCAGATCTACTTTTAATGATTGGGGCCTAAACCGCCAAAATAAAGTTGTTAAAAACGAAATAGAACACTGAACAACTGAATACCTACGTGATTTTTCATAGTAGGCACATGCAACCCATTAGCGTTTTTAGGACGAGTACATAATCTTTTATTTCTTTATAGCAGCAAATGCAACTACTCGAAATATTTCACCTATATGTATCATCTGCAGCAATTACAATGTATCACTTACTTTGCCCATTTGTCCCAAGCCCAGCGATTGTAATGACCGAAGCATGTTCCATAGTCAAATGAAAGTGAACAAAAGTGCGGTATTTCACCTGTATGAACACATTGAATCTTCTTTAGTATTAATAAAATAATAATAAATCGGCCAAATGCGTATTGGATTTTATAGAGGCGAGAAACATGAAACATCCACTGTTTTTGTCATTTAGCTATGTAAAATATGTAGAAGTACTCTATAAGTGAAAAAACTACTTAACATATGTTATTCAAACAAATTTGCGTTAATAGTATTTTTGAGCTCTACCGTTATAACTTTTTTCAGGATTTCCTACGGCAGTTTTAAAGTTAGAAAAGGCACACATTTTTGTAACTATGGAAGCTAATGTCTCACTATCTATTTGTTCAAATATAAAATAAAAAGTAAACAAAATTTGACTAACATCGCGCCACGTTTATATCAACTCAAAAAAACCAACCCTCAATTACGTGTATGCGTGTGGCCTTTAGTTTTTTCGCAATTTCACTAAAGCATTGTGTACAGAGATAATATTACATCTTTTTTACAAACTTTTATTTAACTTGCAATGGATGTACCTATGTATTTATGTATGTAAGTTTGAGTGGAATCTTACAAGTTAAATTTAACCAACTTTCCAGTTTCCGATTGAGCTGAAATTTTGCACGCATATGCATATCGCGTGACATTTCAATAATATGTAGCTGATCTGATGATGGAGTCGGAAGGTGACCATAGGAATTCCTGTACTAAATAAGATAGACCCGTCTTGTTTGGGCTCGTTTTACTTGTTTTGGCTAGCACTCTGTTGCTACATGATAGTTAGGTTCTCAAAAGCTTGTATTTAAAAAACCTTTAAAATATGCTTATTACTACTAGGGTAATTCCGGGGTAGATGGCCATAAGAGAGAGATGGCCCATCGAAATATTTCAAAGATTCATTGACTAGGAGTCGCTGTTTACTATTTAGTTTTAGTTCACTGCGTGTCGTGCGTGAGGGCAACGGTGTGACAAAAAATTTGGTGAAAAAAAGAAGAAAAAGTAAGTAAAACCTTTGTTTTTTGTTTCGTCTGTGAATCTGTGAATATTTTTTAGATAGTCAAAGTTTTACATGGTTGTAGTTTTAGTTTCTTAAAATAATGGTGATATTTGTATTTGCTGCAAAGTATACGAACAATACTTCGTTCTAACCTCTAAATTATTTGCTTCGTGTCTTAACTTGTTTTAGTTTTCGTTGTGGCCATCTCTTCCAAACAAAAAGGAGAGATGGCCAATTGTAGTCGGCATGTGATGGCCATGGTACAAAAATGATGTTTTATTGAAATAATTTCTTCATTTTTATAGATATTTGTTTTAGATGCCTAATAAATATAAGAGAAAGGCAGTAGCTGTGAGAGTAAATTGGACAGAAGAATCACTAAAAGCAGCTATTAATGCTGTAAAACATGATGGATTATCCGTACGCGCGGCAGGTCTCCAATACCAAATACCTAGAATAACATTAGAAAGAAGATTAAAGAAAAATAATGACAAGAAGGGACCTATGGGACCATCTACTTTACAACTGTCGTGGGTGTGGCGAAAACTACTACAAAACACTTCTCGTCGAAGACAGGCTTCAATGCACAGTGTGCCTGTTTCGGATTCACGAACATTGCACTCAATTCGACAATATGTGCTCCATATTTATGTGGTTAAGAGAAAAGAAGACTTAAAAGTAGAAAATAATATTCAGTAATTGTAAGGCTCGAATTAAGTAATGGCCATCTTACCTCTAATGTCATGGCCATCACGCCCAGACACCTCGGGAGAGATGGCCAAGTGTGATTTAAAAAAATAATAATAAGGTGATCTGATTAGAAATTGTTACTTTTCTGTTTATAATATCATAGTTGATTGTTGAATGCTTAATTACAAATAAAGATTTTTAAAGTAACGTGTGAGATTTATTTTTAACAGTAAGTATTTTTTTTTTAATATGGCCATCTACCCCGGACTTGCCCTATACTAAACATTCATTCAGACCTAATAGACAGGCATAAAGCATTTCCTTTTCACTTCAAAAAAGAACTTGAACTACGTACTTATCACATTAGATACCTTTTCATCCCTTTTTCGTGAAATGCTTTGAAATAAAGTAATATCAAACTCTAAGTATCAGGCACACATATGATACAAGTTAGGATTTTTTGTTGATATACATGTAAGGAACAAATAAGTACTTACGAACTTGGTGTGTCGTGTTTAAGTAGCAATTATTAGAGCAATCCTTTTCGTTTTCGAACCTGTTGCCGTTTCCTTGACAGCCTCCCCAAAAGAAGCGATAACATCTCCTTTGTTTTACATCAAAGTACCATTGAATTATATCTGCTCTACATGGCCCAGTGTCTGGTCGTAGAAAGCAGGACTTACGACGAGCTAAATGCATTTCAAATGTTAGCTTTCCTCCACTCAACTTTATAACTTTCTTTACGTATATTATTATGAATTAAACAAATTTACAAGTAAAAAATGTTGTCCAGATCGCTGTTGGTTCGCGTTCCCAAAATGCCGGCCGTAAAATGTATGGCAACGCTAATTCGTTGCCTTAAATATAGGCCAGCGCTTTGGTTACACGACATTTCATTCAATCGCCCTGGAAGGTCTCGATAAAGTTGATAAACAGCGACCTGGACTACATTTTTTACTTGTGAATATGTTTATAATAGTATTTAGTGATATATCGAACTTAACTAAAGTGCAATTAAGGAGACAGTTTTTTATTGATTAAGTATATCAGGGCTCTTCGTACTAAGAAGCTTACATCGGGTTTGTCCAATATAACTTTATTGCATCACTGTTTAGAAACTGCGAGTGGAGAATAGAATACCTACTCTTTATTGTTCACCATATAGACATGAAATAAACAATTTACAGTGGTCACATTAAACAGTTAAATTAGGAACAATGGGCAGCCTCTTTCTTTTTTTTTTATTGCAGGAGTTCAGCAAACAGGCAGACGGCCCACTTGATGGAAAGCGGTTACCATCGCCTATGAACATTTGCAACACTAAAGGTGCTAAAAATGCGCTGCTGCTCTCTTATGGGAGACTGGAACCTGGTTACTAATGCCGGAATATAACTCAAGGTTGTTATGACGGCGTACTCTAGACCAGGGGTGGTAGCCATCCAGTCGGGCAAATGCCCTGCCACCTGGCTGTGGGTTGTTTTGTCGCCTTTTACGACAGGCCGCCCGGCCGCAGGAAATTGTATTCTTCCTCCGTTCCTGCACGGATAAAAGCCTCATCGCTTTAGAGCGATCTCTTCCAGACAACCCGAGCTTAAGGCTTTTATGAACATGTATTACGGTGGTGTACAAATGAAATACATATATAAATGTCACAAATTAGTAGAGAGGGTATACAACTAAGAGCACACTAACTTGTATCTGTGTAGTTAAAGTAAGTAGTTATGTATTCTGTTTTACTTACTATAGTTAGATATATACACATATGTACCACGTGTAACTATTTATAATTATAGCAAACTATAAATTCATATACTAGTATTATACATACAAAATGTAACATTGTCTGTCTATTACGCTTTTATAAGAAAACAAGGTACCCATTTTGCTAAAATTTATTATGCGGAGGATACCTACAGATATGTAGTTTCAAATCGAGAATAGATATAATGGGATCCATTTTATCCCGGAAAATGAAAGTGTTTTCACGAAACGAATCGGAATTTACTGAGAGCAAATAGCAGCACCTAGATAAAAATTTAATGCAATATAGGTTATTAGTGTTTGCTCTCAAAATTTAGTGTCGATGTTTGTATTGCATTTAATTTTTAAATATATTTTTTGTATTATGAGTAATATTAAATGTAATATTTATAAAAAATGGGTCTTTAAATCATGAAAAACTATTCGATTATCCGGATTAGAAAGTGTCTTTGTCACTCTCGTTTTTAAAACTATTTATACCATATTTTTCTTTCCTTTTTATTCGTTTTCTATTAATATTAATATTATTCCGTCATCATCAGATCATTCCAATTCACATAATCCACGTTAAATTCCTATAAATAAGGAACAAGCATATATATAAAAGACAGATTAACTTTTATATATTATGAACTTCGTTATTAGATATCACCGAATGATGTATATAAATCGAGGAAATAAGAGCTAAAATTAAACCAATAAAATAATTTAATTGAACACAAACATCAAAATATCGCGGAATTCTAAAAATAAAATAAGATTCCGTAGCGTAAGTTTTAAAATGTAATGATTAAAATTTTACACAATCGAAGTCGCAAGATAAAAAGCTAAGAAGAAGATAAGAAGCTCCAGATTATTAATTTATCTTAAAATCTATACCTCGAAGTGTCGTGTCTAAGTTCATGCAGATTTTTCTGTAGTACGGATTCCCCGTGCTTCTACCCTTATAGTTATAATGCTTTTTTTTATTCCGTCGATTCTCAGTTGCTGTCAACAATAATAAAATTATTATACTAAAATAAATAAATTTCATTTTGAACATAAATTATACGAGAACTTAACATCGTCACTAGTTTATTTCTTAGCTGCGTTCACATAATGTCGTAAAACTTGCAATAAAACTGAAACAAAATCGATAATTGTATAAATATTGATATTGTTTGCTTTTTTTAAATAAAAGAGTAAACCTGAATTGAAATTATACCTTAGGCAGATATTCCACGGGTCAACCAAAAATAATGGGTTTGGTTGATAAACTCAGAACTGAAAAGACAGGATGGTAACCAACGCTTATCAATGACATTGAAAGATTCAAGTTTATGTTCATATGGATTACTTTAGTTGACTCATCCAATTTGAAAGACAGAAATGAACTGTCAAATGTGGGCGATTAAAGACTATAAAACACGACGAAGATGCTATATTTCTACTAGAATTTTCCCCGCAACAAGTTAAGTATGGACTGCTTAATTGTTGCGTGGTAATGTGGTTTGCCGTAAATATAGCTGATGATTATGGTTGTCATATTAAACTTCTTGCTGCCCACCGTCCCATACTGCTTTTGATATATCTAATTACTACTGTCAATATGAAACCAGGAAATATTTGAATAATATATCTCGTCACTAGCGCCTGTCAATTATATTGTAGCAATATTGCTAAATACTTCGTAAAATGGTATTTATTTACAAAAGTAATTTTATTTTCTGGTTGAACGTTTTATCTTATAGTTAGTTTTGTTTATATATACCCAATGCTTATAACATAAGCTTATACACCATTAACACATTGTACTTCCACGGACACATAGTATTCGTTCGGTATAGGTACTTATAAGACAGCAAATAACAATAAATATAATAAGTCAGAAGTAGCTTCGGTGAACCTGCAGTCCACCTCTTTACACCCCTAAGCCACTCACACCCATGTTGCCCCTGTTTTCTATGGCATTTTTTGGGGCTCATGCAGTGAGTGGCATGTCACCGTCTTCCCATTTTTCCATTTTCGTTGAACTTTGCGACGTTCAGACGCCATAGTCCCCATATTCCCAGAACCTACTAGGGTTCACCCTTATAGCCCGGTACTTTTTGTTCTCATTTCCCACAACAGCCCTACACTGGACGGGGCTTGTCCTTGGATGCATTAATATAGAGTGTTGACAGGTATAATCGCCGGTCAGTGTCACGCTACATTTACATTAAATTTGTCCAGGGGCCTCTATGTGTTGGCCTTCCCATGGCCCCACGCAAGTCCTTCAAAAGTCCTGGCCATTCTTATGGCCCGTGGTCTTCAAAGACATACATTATAATAATAACAGCCCATAAAATTTCCATTGCTGGGTTCGGGCTTCCCACTGTTGGGGAACGAAGAGTATATACGCCATGCTTATCTCGGCTTGGCAGGTTTGACACGTCGGTTACCTTGATGTGCAAATTTCATCAAAATTTTTCCTTTATCGTTGCTAGGACGTCATAACAATCAAAAAATGACATCAGAAATACACGCTCTCATCATGCATGGGAACCCATTTCTATAGAATAAAGCCTGGTATATTTTGTTTACACATTGAACAGTGTGTGAGAAACTTCAAGTTTTTTCGTTGTCTCATGAAAAAAGATTATTACGATTAACAATTCTAGTAGTTCTTAATAGTGTTACATGGTTCGCTAGATCTCACAGAATGTTACTTATGCAACATTCGCGAAAAAAGTGATAACTTATTCTAATATTGTTTATAATTATGAAATTGAAAACTACCTTACTGGCGTTCAATTTTCATTACATTATCATATATTATTTATATTAGATTTAATTAGTTTTTTCTATTACGCGGTATTAACATTCCTGTCTTCTTCAAGCATGCCACAATAATTACAAACCAACCAAAGAATTATTATTTTCAGGCAGTCATGGCCTACCACAAGTCGTTGAGCCTGCTATGCTCGGAGGTCCGTCAGGAAACGACGTATCTTATAGTGTTATTAGCTTTACAATTTCCTACGGCCGGGCGGCCTGTCGTAAGAGGCGACAAAACAACCCACAGCCAGGTGGTATGGCATTTGTCCGACTGGATGGCTACCACCCTGGTCTAAAGTATGTCGCCATAACAACCTTGTGTTTTGTTCCGGCATTAGTGATCAAGTTCCAGTCTCCCTTAAGAGATCAGCAGCGCATAGCAGCTTTGGTGTTGCAAATGTCCATAGGCGATGGTAGCCGCTTTCCATAAAGTGTGCCGTCTGCCTGTCTGCTGGACTCGTGCAATTAAATAAATAGCTAGCAGGAATTGAAAATATATTTTTTAATGGCTAAAGTACATTGTCTCACTCTGATTGCTGCAATGATCGCTTTCCTTTGTCAGTATAATGTACCATCTTGATTTATCTCGTCTAGAGGAACATAAGTAGTGTTGCGGCGGTCTAGGCAGTGAACTGGCTGTAGTAAATTGCAAACGAGGAAGCTAGGTCGTGAGCTATTCGAAACAATGAGTTCTTCGAAACTTCGAAATTTATTCCGTGATGCACGGGCTTCTATGCAGTATGCAGTTCGGTAGGTTACAGACTGCGGAAAAAAATCGCATCAAAATATTCGAAGTGCGCGTACGGCATAAGCCCCGGGCCGTGGCGGGGTGGGGTGCGCGTGCGCACTGCACTGCGCTTTTTGCTCTGCGCGCGCGGCTCGGACGGCGGGCGGCGGTGCGCGGCGGCACAGTGACGGCACAGCCACAGCCGCACTGGGATTTTATCCTTATTGTATTTTATTCTGTTCATGGCTCTCCGTCTCGGTAAACGTGCCCGTGATATATTCGATCTATAATTCACAACGTTTTATTGTCACAAAGACCTATTTGTTACGAAAGGTCGAATTATGCCAACATGATAGTTAAAACCATATCATTGTGCGGCCGGCTGTTTGAAGTTTTGATTTGTTTTGTGCATCAGTGTTTTAAATAAGTAACACAATCTAACAATATAATTTTAATTTCACAATTTGTCACATAAACTAGCATTATGAATGTCATTGACTTTGCTGTTCATTTATTTTTACTGAACATTATTTGTTTTACTGACGGCGCTGTACCTGATCTAAAGGTAAACTTTTTTTATTGATATCCTTACATTAGGTACTTCAAATTGCACCCTTGCTTAGTTTATCACTGATTTGTGATTCACTCGCTTAATCACGCATAGACGTAAGGGGATAAGATAAGGGCTCACTTTCTTATTTCGAGTGCTTTTGTCCATTGAAAAGAGTTTCTCATGGGAGCTATTGTCGTTTTAAGAGTTTTGTATATGTAGGACTGTTGTGTATATTGTATTATATTTAATACAAGTTTAGCAAATGTTATTGATTTTATTTTACTACGATTTATTAAAATAATACTAGAAAAGAAAACTTACTTTTATCGTATACTACCCATAGTCGCTCAAGACTATAAATAAAATAAAATAGAATAATTTCTTCTGTAATATCACATTTATAAGCTCCAATGGATAGTATAAAGAATGGCTTTTTACCTCCACATCTGAGCTGTACCTATCGGTTTCTTATTGAGTTGACAAGCTGCAGAACCACACGTCTCCTGGCAAAAAGCCGGCCCCCGCCTTACAAAAAGAACAGGACAAGCCACTCTCAAACCTAATATACTGCGCAAAATTTGCACTGCAAATCGAATAAGTTATTAATTCCACATTATTAACTGAAGACCAATTCTACTAAGAAATGGTGTCTATATTTTATACGTCCTCCTTTCCTGTAATTTTAAAAATAATTATTTTGTTTCTTGGATTTGTTTTACAGTGTTTAGTTATGACAAAAGAAAAGACAACATCCAAAATCACAGAAAAGTTTCTATGATTTTGGACGTTGTAGATACATACATAACTTCACGCCAGGTCCCTTGCGGGGTAGGCACGAACAACAGAGCGCCATTTAGGCTTATTCTTACACACCTCACTTGCTTCTTTGACATTCATAGTTCTTGTCACGCACGCTCGTCTGTTCTTAAGGCTCCTGACATCACCTTCTGCTAGTACACGATCAATCTGATCATGGAAGGTGTGTCGTGGCCTTCCGAGACTTTCCACAACCACCGGAGCATTCCTTTCCTTACCTTCACCCCGACACTCTCTTTCAGACCAACTCTCTTTCTTACTTCGGTATTACGAACGCGGTCCGCGAGCGTCACTCCGCAGATTTTGCGCAGTGCTCGCATCTCGACCGTGTTTACTCTACTTTCGTGCTCTCTATTCCATACCCAACTCTCGCTTCCATACGTGAGCGTAGGTACCAGCACCGCGTTGTGTATGGCAAGCTGGGCCTTCTGGCTGAGGTTCTTAGCGCCTAGAAGTTTACCTAACGCTCCATTCACACTATTCCCCAAATTCACTCTTCTTTTTATATCGGCGGTGTACCTTCCATCCCTACTAAAAGCACATCCGAGATATACAAACTCATTCACTTGTTCCAGCATAACATTTTCGACCATTATCCTTGCATGGGCGTTGTATTTTTTGTTATAATAGATAAGGGTTTAATTGAATATAGCTATAGTATATGACGATATTTAGTAAAGTGGGACTATGTGGTAGTCAACTATACGTGAAGGGTTTAAGAAACTTTTCAAGGATACACATCGGTTTAGTTTTTAGACCTTATGATTACGATCTAAGTAATCTAAGTGAAATTTCTTGCTTTGCAATAAAACATATAGATTACTAAAAGAACATACTTAGTGATTTGTTTATTTTAAAACAAAACTTATCTAAGTATAAATAACTGACTTAAAAATAAAAAGTTTTGTGATATTGGTAAATTTCTTTACCAATATCACAAATCTCGCTTGTTTTCTATAGAAGAATATTTTACCTATTAGTTCCTGTGCGTGTACCACCTACATATGTATTTATACATCCATGACCACATTTGTAATCTAAATTACGAACTAAACAACTTAAATCACCCCTCGACCATAAAAAGAACAGTGAATTGAATCACTAAGACTCGCCGTTTGAACTCGCAGATTTTGTGAATAACTGGGCCATGAGACTAAAGAAAATCTTAAAAAAATGAAAAAAGAATTTGGGTGCTACCATAGTTTGTATCCCGGGAATCCCGATGCATTAGATTGCATTAATATTAGCTGATTTCGATATAATTTCATTAAAACGATAGATAGCTTGTTATTTTTTAATTGATGTGATACTTTATATATCAGGAATCCCGCAGGAATTTTCCCAGGAGTGTTAAATATTATTACTTTAAATCAGCCTGGCTCCGAACCACCCTGTTTTGCTAGACAGTTGTCTATAATCTATGAACACAGTTCTTTGTTATTATTGTGTTTCTTTAACATTATCAATTATAAAAACATCTAGAAATAAAAACAATAATAAATTTCTGTAATATCTAGTTAATCCTAGGTATATTGTGGTACATAAATACTTAATAATATTATATATAAAAAATTTACGCATGTTGACTGGTATCATAATGTAATTAAAAAAATGTATAATTTTTGTATTATTGCTTTATCATAAATGAATTATGTATAGATTAGAATTCTCCGCATACCTGACTGAGGCATACAATCAGATATGTTCTGAAAATGACTGAAATATGGCAGTTCCACTCGTCGATCACTTAACATTCCTAAGTGACTTGTATATTAAACACAATATCTTGCAATCACGATTTATTCAAATTCTCCTGCCAACGAAATAGCGTATCTGGTTGTTCAAATGTGAAGTTTATATTTTATCAATGAAAGAAATACATTAATATGTATGCTCTTCTTTAATGAATTTTGGATACAACAGCAAATATAGTTTTGTTATTTTCGGCAAAAGTAAACTGTATTAAAAGAGTCACCAATTAATCTAAAATAAAGTGATTATAAAATGAAATAATAAAATTGTTTCGTGATACAAAATATTATAATAGAGAACTAATTTCAACGAAGATACTAAAAATACATACGTATGAAAGAGAGAGTTACCCGTTTAATGAATTAAGACAGGAAAAGGTTCTAAATATTTTATGATTCACTTCGAAAATAAATCTATAGGAACATAAATATCATAACTACATAAAAGCTCGCCCCAACCTTTTATAGATACTATTCTGTGTAACGTTTTATTTTGTCAGACATATTAAAAATTTATGGATATTTGTTGCACTGTGAATTTTTAGTGTGCCTAGTAATTACGACGTAAATATTTTTTCTCTTGGTTTGAATGTTTCCTATAACTTCTTTCGTTCTTCGAAGTGTAATTGATTAACATTCTATTATATTTATAAAAAAGAGCGTGAGATATATAAATACAGAGAAAAAGATTTTTTACACGTGTTGCTGAGACACGCTTGTCGCTTCTTTTCCTTAAATAGCGGTAACACGTTGCGAAGCGGTATATAAAGAAATTAGAATAGAAAATAAGATTACTTCTTCACTTATATGAATGACCTTCAAAAATGTTCTTAGGTGGATCTTAATTGGAATAAAATACTTATTGTTAATTGAAACAATATTTACAAAAGTATATTCACAGCGCAGCGAAATTGTCATCACACAATAGGGTCGATCATTTGCAATCAGTACAAAATGAATTTTAATGAGCCCATAATGCTCTGAGGTCCATTTATAAGAAAAATAATCATAAGTTTTTGATTAAAAGTCATGTCAAGTACATATATCCCCATTGTTAACGACATTCGAGGAATATATTCTCGTGTAACTTATTCTTTTAGAACTCTGAATGTTGAATTTTTATTACTAACCAATGAGCCTTCTTATCTTCATGGTTGTTATATTTTACTTACTTCAAATTAATTTCTTAATAAATACTGTTGAATGAGCTTGATAAATAGAAACATTGGTTGCAAAAGCAAGTCCTGTGTGAAATACCGAGGAATCATTTTTTATCATAATTCTTCTATATTTACATACTAGTATATAGTAGTCATATATATTATATCAAAACTTTAAACTTCTTTGCTTATAGAGACTCAATAGCAGACCATTGTACTGCAATGCTATCAGAGTATTACAGAGTACCTACGTTGTATAAATGTATATTCGGGTATGTCTGTCTAAACACGTAGTTGTCAGGCACTTGTTATTAATGTGTGATGTCAATTTTGTGTAATTGTCTTTAACTAGGTTTATTTTTAGTCACTAACATCTTCTCTATTCTGCTCGCTATTTATATCGCAACCCTTGGACTTTCGCATATATTCCTAATATTAATTCCCCTTTTATTCGTTTATACAGACTAGCACACAAAGCAGTGACACGTGTTCAACTCGCGTAACGGCATGCGAATCTAGCGTGGCGAATGCTCGCCGGGTCGTGTGTGGGACCGATGGCAGAACCTATTCTTCTAAGTGTCAGCTGATGAAGGCGCAATGTGCCGGGGAGCCAGTGTTAGTCGCACGCAAAGGACCTTGCACTGGTAGGTTTTTAAGAAGAGGGAGTGATGTTGGGTTCTATCTCTCACACTACTATTTTATTCTATCGGACTCTGTGGTTGAGCGGGCTAAGCCTCAGCCGGTCGAGCTCACTGGAACGCGGAAGTTCGATTCCTGGCATGGTAAATTCCGTAAACGAACTCTGTTATTTACTGTGGTCTGGGTGTTTAGGTCGACCCTAGAGTGGTCCGTTGTATATTTGTCATGAACATAAGCCTAATGGCTTAGCTTGGGGATATGCAAGCTGTGTGATTGTCTGCCTTTATTATTATTATTATTCTTAATTAATACTACAATTAATATGCATTAATTTTCAGGTGTCGCGATTAACGTTTGTGATTATAACAGATAGCTTAATTGTCTGGAAACTTTGAGAATGTTATATTTAAATGTATATGTATAATCAATTGTATTTAAAACTAGCAAATAGGCCAAAACTTTTAAATAACTTTTTGGAATTTTCATTGGAAGTATATTTCACTGTTATAAGATTAAAATTGGGCAATTTTAGTGATACTATAATATATTAAATATTATGCATAGAAGTTCCATATATCCCAGAACATATTTGACATCGTTCACCCAAGCAAACCATAAAGAAAGGTGCAGAATACTTAGAATAATTTTAAATGAAAAATACATACATGTCATCACCATAAACGTAGCACTACTGAGCTGATTGGTCTCCCTTTTTGGGGTACAAATGGTGTACCCATTTTGATTTAAAAAAAACTTTTCAGTTGCGTAAATACTTAACAGCGTTAGAAATGATTTATTAAGCGCCTGGAGAAATTTTACAACTGGCACGCATACATAAGGTTGTATTCCTCAACAAGGGTTGGTCTCGATTTCCTTGCGATGCCCTCATCAAGTTCTGACTTGGAGACAATTGGACCACCTTGGGAGTATACTCTTTTGAACAAAAACGTTAAAAATCGGTCCACAATTGATGGGGAAATCGCGTAACAAACAAATTTCGAGGGTTTTTCACGATTTCCCTGGGAGCTACTCATCGACGAATCCTAACATTCTGACCATGAAATCACCTCAGGTTATACACTTACGGATAAAGAAATAAATTGTAAAACTGTCCATAATTAACAGGGATATTGTGTAACAAAAAAGTTGGTTAACAACTTTCGAGGGTTTCTCTCGAATTCTTTGGATTCCTCTCCAGAGATGCTGATATTATTATGGTGACCATGAGACCAATTCAGTATACCCTTTCAATTAAAAATATACATTTGAAAATCGGTCCACAATTCACGAAGAAATTTAGCAAAAAACCAAGAAATAAACATACAGACAAATTAAGTACCTCCTCCTTTTAGCAGTTTGTTTAAAAATTGCTTATGTAACTGATTTATTTTTCTATAGGAAGTCACTTCAGTGAAGACAAATGCCGGTGCTGTATTTCACGACTTATGATTTTTGAAATTACGAAAATAATTTTTCAGCATTATAATTAAAATCAAAGTTTAAATCGCTCTTAAATGTAACCTTTACTTAAGCTCTTTGAGTGTGGGAGCCTATCGCTAACCTTTGCCCTGCCAATGACCTCTATTGTCATTTACTTCTTTAATCATGACGGACCGTTAAAAATAAACTTGTACTAATAGACTAGAATTCCAAGAAATAAATTTTTATACCAGTCGATCTATAAATTTTAATTGTTTTTATTTCCTCCGGGCGTATTAGCAATTTTATATATTCTAACAAAAGTAAAAAACATTATAACTGATTCTGAGGCCATAAAAGTGGAAATTATTTCTCTTCTCTAACCTAGAGCGGATAAAGGACATTTATTTTGTATTGCAAATGCTATGAACTCATTTATATGAAACGTTGAAGAGTTAAATTATTAATTAGTGTATCCTTATGCAATAATTAATTTAAATTTTATAGCTTACGATTAATTGACACATTTATCTATTATTAATAAATCTGTTACAGTTAAAACCTTAAATATAAATAAACTAAACTATACTATAATTAAAGCTATATTTACAAAATAGCATAAATCTATAATTAAAAAATTGACTCCAAATCGCTGTCGGCGGGGAGCGTGCCCATAATGCTGTCCGCATTTCCGCTGATCCGTTGCTCTAGGTACAAGCCAGCCTTTAGTCACGCGAGATCTCAATAAAACGTGTCGAGAGGTCTCGATAGAGGTGATGAGCTCCAGGCCTCCACGGCCCCAGGGTCTCGACCCCGAAAGCCACAAATACGTACCCACTACTAATGGATACATATTTGCGACATTTCAGGGCCTCCTGGTGTGCAGCAGCAGCCCCGGATGTCACGGCTGTGTCTGTGTGTGTGTGTGTGTGCCAAAGTACCGACACAAGTTGCGTCCCATACTAGAGGTGTCCCATCTTCCATGACACCAACGACATCCCGCCTGGTCTCTTATCATTGTCGCGGCACAGCAGCAGGTGCCCCGGCGGTGGCAAGAGACCGAAGGATAATGTCATTAAGTGTAGCATGACGTGACATCCTGCCAGCGCTCCTTGCGCATGACAAGCCATGGTGGCCTAACTCATCAACTCTATCTCTGCACCGACAGCGATGTGGCACCACAACACCTGCCCCCAGACTAATGCACGCAGCAATCCTGAATGTAGTGTCATCCTATCCATGAAGAGAGTGCCTAGATTTGCCGAGGGCAAAGCTTGGATCCACAAACAATGCGATTTACGATTTTGCTTACGATTTAAATCCCAAACCGGGAATTAGTATTTACGTAAAAGAAATCATACATTGCACTAAACATTTCACATTTACCACACTATTCTTGTTCTAAAAGAGACGCTTACATACATTGCTGGGTCCAGATTGTAAAAACATTAGTGATTTTAATATTTATTTTTAGTATTTTGATTTTTTATTTGTTTATAGTGAGTTTAGTTATTTTAAATGAATTAATATCGTATATGTTCGTGCCTACCATGCAAGGGACCTGGCGTGAAGTTATGTATGTATGTATGTAATATCGTTAGTGTAACTGTTTCTTTGTGTTTTTATATTATTGATTGTTGAAATTCTTTTATTCAAATCGATTATGGTAATCCATAAATATCTTTATTTGTAATCTTATTTTTAGATTTATCGTCTCGATATTTTCCATCTTGTAAATATTTTTTTAAATCATATCTTAACTGTTTACATTTTTTGACCGTAAAGTTCATTTTTAATCAAGTAACAAGTTGACTTTTTCCAAACGAATTAAACATAACACAAATTAGAGATTACGAGTAAGACTTTAATATAAATAAAACTAACTTTAAATAATAAATACCTCTAAACTATAACCCTTCCAGCCCCAAAAGTAAAAGTCAGTCGTATAATAAAATAAAACACAGAAAATTTTACAGAAGCCAGGACCTAACGGCAGCCGAAATTAATGATTGCTAGGTCAAAGATTAAGTCTAGTCTAAGTCAAACATATTTATACCCCTTTCTAAGCGTGTTACGTGAATGGAGTATTGTGGAATTCATATCGTTGTCGGGCGGCATCTGTTGTTTCACTGTTGGACTTGGCTTCCCCAAGTTGGTGCCACCCAACCCGGTCCTCCGATGTCCTCCACCGGCGACCTTGCGCAAATTGTTGGTTCAACAGGCTGTTAGCGTCCTATATTGCGTTTACCGAAACGTGGTTTCCACTCCAAGACTAGAAGACAAGACAGATCACTTTGACTTTGAAGACTCCTTTGCTCCATCGGCCATCAGTCTTGCATCAAATGTGGCGGCCCACTGCCATTTCAGCTTGCTGATTTTGCGAGCTCTATCGGTGACCTATGTAATATGGGTACAAATTACAATAAACCGTTCAATATTAACGTTTATACAGACGTTTCAAACAGACGTCTGTGGGCAAAAATTCGCACTGTGTAAAATTTATCACCAGACTTTTAAAACTCCAATAATAATAGGATAGATAACACAAGTTACAAAGTAGTAGTATTCTACTTATAGTCTTGAGGGACTATGGGTAGAATACAATACAAATAAGTTAAGTTTTCTTACATTGTATTCAATAGTATGTAATTTATGTAATATTTATAGATTTTAAATAAATTATGTCATTTTTTATTATTTTGTCAGTTACAAAGAATCCATAATATTAATTAAATTTTAAAATATCTACATAATATGATTTAAATAATCATTGATACGTTATTTGACTCGTTTAAGTTTTGACGTCATATCTTGCTATTTTCGGCCACCCTGATCATCCAACTTTCTGATCGGCCACCAATAATTGTAAATTAATGTTCGCAGAGAGTCAAACTTCTTGCCTGATTGCAATGCGGTATGCTCTGAACGCTCACACCGGTCCGCGGCCTCCTTACGTGCCTAAATGCAGAGCAGATGGCACCTATGCCGCAGTCCAGTGCGCCCCTGCCGGCACAGCCGCTGGTTGCTGGTGCGTTACTCCAGATGGAAAACCTCTGCCAGATACCGGTGTTAGAAATGGCCGACCTGATTGTACGAGAAGTGGTAAGTGCATATTTATTTTAAAGTCAGAGTCCAGAAAAATGACTTTTCCCTAATAAACAGAACCAGGGCCATCGTTGCCCAGGGGTGCAAGGGGGTGCGTTGCACCCCCGGTCACAGAAACTTAAGGAGCGCAAGTCGATTGAACTCAATCAAAAATTCATTAAAGAACATACTTACTTTTTAAGATCTAACGAAACTTAAAATACACCGAATATTTTAAGTACATACATCAATACAATACCTTACATAAATACCGTACATTTCACCATCTTGTCAAATGCCATCCATATAAATTTAGTCGTTTCTGATGTAAAATATGAGTCCGAAATACAAACTCAGATGAATGAATATGAGCAATGCAACGCAATGCGTCCAATGCGTTTTTGCTAAATAATTAGGGGGATCCATAATAATAAAATGTAAAAATTAATTGCTTAAATTGGCGCAAACTGTTTTTTGCATCCCGGCGTCCAATATACGATGAAACATGTTACTGGACACATTCTTGGTTAAAGTTCTATTTAGTTATTTTAGGTTTTTATTGCCAGTTTGATGTCTGTAATATTAATGTTGCATCTCTGAGACATGTTCTACATCATTTATGACAAAAAAGACCAGCAAAATTTCGTTCATGTTGTCACGACAACGTAACATATTAATTACAGAGCGTTCCATTAGGGACTCACAACGACCACGTTCACGACCGCGATTTTTGCCGTTCCACTTGCTTGCGGACGTTACAATCCTAAAAGCTAGTGGAACGGGTTATGGGGCGTTGATGTCATTAATGTCATACGCAAATGTCATTGGTTGATATGAAAATCGCGCCTTTTTCAATGTGTAGGGTTGACCAATTTATGTTAAAAATATATAGCTATTTATACAAAATGTCCTTAATGGGTCAATTGGGTATCGGCTACTTCATCGCGGTAATAATTTAGAAGAAAGCAATTCGCCTAGCTCAGTTGAAGAGTGGACGTTAAGTTTATAAAACGTAATACTAAAAAACGTGATCTCAGGCCACGTATTACACAATATAAAAATATAGTTGATCGTTATTTAGATGAAGAATTTAAAAGCCACTTTAGACTTTCAAGAAATACATTGAATTATCTATTATCTATTTATCTATAGTTGTGAATTCTGAGTTATAATTCTTTCGTATAATTCTGCAGCAAAAGCTATGTCTACAAACAATGAATTTCTCATTAATTATATAATTGTATTCAAGTCAACAATAATGAAAACTGATTAGAAATAAATTATGTAAATAAATGTTAATAACAAATAAAGGAAAATGATAGATAGCTGTTCAAAATACATTAAAATTAATTTTACAAAATTAATAAAGAAAGATATTTTTTCATTCACCATCTTTGTTTCAAAATTCGCGCCTTTGCCAATATATTGACAAGCGAGAATTAATGCTCTATGGTCAACGCCCACTTCGACCCACCTTTTGACATGGGTTGTTGCGGGCGTTGTGTGATCGAAAATGATGACGTCATTGGTGACGTTTTCGCCACGACCGCAACGCTCGCGGTCGCCTTGTGGAACGGCTAACTGAGCATTTTGGGCGTTGTGCGTTACTAGTGGAACGCCCTATTAGTGAATTGCAATGGCGGTACCAAAAAACGCGACCGTTGCGCCAATTATTTGGCTATGTTGGTATTGACCAGTGCAATGCCGTGGTAAAGTCCATGGAAAAGACTCGTATTATCGGGATAGAAAGAATCTTAAGTGTTGTCACGGGCTATAAGCGAGCCCTGTGTAGAGTTTGATGTAAATCCGTTAACTAGTTTTCAAATGATGTTTTAACAGGCATACACAAATTCTTAAAAGTCTATTTCGTTATGTGGTGGTATAAATAACCAAGCCCTGGTTTTCTCCTTTTTTAAATTCATTGTTCAAAGTTACCCCTCTACAGATCTGTTATATTCTAGACCTAGATGAAAACATGAATAAAATAGTTCAATTTTTAAGTTTTACATTAATTAAAATTCAGTAATCAATCAGGTTATTATTTAGACGATAGATAACTTTTATTTGAGGATCGATAAATCAACCCTCAATGAAAATATCCATTTCAAATTCTAATAGGTGTCTAAGTGACATTTTGGATCAAAACCTAAGATAAAATCTTAATAACAACGGATAACACTCACTAAATATCTAAATTGAGTAAGTACTTATGAGCTTTTTTACTTTATTCTTTAAAATTAATTAACCAGTTTTGTGTCTTAAGACTCTTGTCAGATTATCTCAGTTTTATAGCAGTAAAGTAAAAGCATGGATTGTTCAATATAGCTTTAACGGGATTATTTTATCAACATCGAGGTTCCAATAGCCCGGCTGCGGAAATGGCGGAATGCGTGTGTCACGATTTATTTTACCTTTCACGAGAAGGCGCCTTTGTCTGTTCTTACCAACATATAGTATAGGATACCGTGTATTAATAATAGCTCTTAAAGAATATTCTAATATAACTATTAACTTGTTTTGTACTATATACCTCGTGACCCAACCCCATGCTGTTTGAATGATAAAAGATTTTTGTATTGTTATGTATTCGCATTCGCTAATTCAGATAAATCTTACATAATCAGTAAAATTTGCAATCATATTCAATTAGAAAATAATATATGAATCGTATTGTAGAAATAAGAATAGAATTATTGTAAACAATTTTGGAATTCATTAAGATCGGTTGCCGTATCGTAGTGAAAAGTTAACAAAGAAACAGACTTCCTTTTGCATATATATATATATATATATATATATATATATATATATATATATATATATATATATATATATATATATATATATACACATGTTATTACTTATTATAGACATGCCGGATCAACTCACTATGACAATACTTAATTGCTAATCATAGATTGTTGCAAGCATCATTGCTTAAATTTTTATTTAATATCATATTGGAATAATCTGTATGAACCAAAAAAAAGGTCTACATCGAAAGGCGGGATTATTGAATATGCAATTATAAAACGTGTTAATTTTGCCTTTAATATAATAGTATGCATAATGCCAGTAGTTGAGCAAAATTCATGTATTCTGCATAAACATTAATATAATGTACCTATTAACTAACAAAATACACCATATATCTTTTTAAAAGCCAACCGAGAAATTTCTGCAGATTATTATTATTATATATAATTTTCTAGATAAGATTTCCCATCTTTAATCATATTATTTCTTCGCGTGGTAATAGATGCATATCTCAACATAATTATGTTAAAAGATAACAGATTATTGAAATGTAAGTATTTAGTCTAGACGTGTTGGTATTTATCAATCTAGACTAAATAGGCACTAGTATTACAATGATACGTAATGGATATTCCTCACCTTACTCGCACAAGACAAGAGCTTTCAATCCCGGATTAAAAACATCTGCTTTGCCTAACGGCTTGTTGTAAATAGTGGTGGAAATACTTCAGACATGGTTTGTATACAATGGTCCAGATGAAAGCCAATGTTTACGTTACTGTAAAACATCTTTTTAAAGTACAAGTCGATACGTTACACTTACATTATATTAAATTGTTTACGTGAACTACGCTTTTGAATAAGAAAAAGTATTATTCAAAAGTCAAAAGTACAGAGCACATTTTCTGTGTACCAGTGTTATTATTAAGCTGACGTAGTGGCGCCAAGCTTTTGGTACATTATTTCACTAGAAAAATATTTTGCACAGTGTGTTACTAATCTCTTTGAAAGAAAGAAACCAGATATAATCGTTAATAGATTGAGGTATTTGCAATGTATTCGCAAATTTATAAACAATGTTAATAAAATTTATGTACTCTGTACTCAATGTGTGGTTAGATTATTTTATTTACCATTTTAGTAAAACACAGTAATTGCGTATGACGTATTGACTAATTACTAGATTTTTCTCTTCGACGTAAAAATAATTAACTTTGTTTTTTTGTTTTAAATTTAATGTTTGTTTAATACAGATATAAAAAGTGTTTAACAAAATGTTGTTCTATCCAGCAAGAGACCGTGTGCGAGTCCTACACAAGGATTAATTAACCACATTGACTGATTGATACCAAACTCAGCTTGCCTAAACAAACGATAAGAATTAAAACAAAAATGTCAAATTCCATTTTTAGATTACCGTAGCCACTTTGGAAAAGACTGCAACCTTATTATGCCGGTCTACCCATCGCGTGATATTTTATGAGTAGATAAGGCAAACAGCTTTGCGCCTCCTTGGTCTCTGCGCCGGGTACTACGCACCTCTTGCACCACCGGGCAAAGACGGCCTGCCTGACTCTACAAATACAATACCGATATAATGCCTCGTTTACATTATGCACGCGTCCACGGTTGCCAGCAGGTTAGTTGCGAAGGGAATGAGCAGCGCGAGTAGCTACATGGTGCAATCGTGTTGGTCACGTTTTCGCCACTTTCCTGTTTGCTGCCGTAGAAGTGAGCTTGACGTAAACGAGGATTAAACTTTTACCCAACTACAAGCCAGCTGTAAAATTTCAAACTTAGCAAGTGTATTCCAAGAATTTTTACATGACAACTCAAAAATATTACCTTAACTTCAACAATACAGATACGATTTCAAAACAATTTATTGGATTATTTTACTTACTTGTTAATGGCAATAATATTTATCATCTATTTATTCAAAATAATTATGAAATAATTAAATATTAAAAATATACTAAACTATGTTAAACATATATATATATATATATATATATATATATATATATATATATATGTGTGTGTGTATAAAACTATACTTACATTTACAACCATTAAAAAAACTAAAATATTACCTTTACTAATAATATCTGCACACCGCTAAATTAACAAAAAAAATTATTTAAAAATCAAGTAAAATTACAAATAGTAAATGGTTCTCCAATCACTGCGTTGTATGATAACACATAAGTTGCCGAAAATACAGGCCAGCATTTTAGTTGCGTGAGCTGCCCCGCATGGACGTGGCTGCTACGAAGTCATAGCCATACCGGGCGAGTTCCATTGGTTCTAGAACTAATTACCGCTGGGTTACCCACCAAGTTGCAGCCGGGGCAAAGAAGTAGAACTTCGAGGCTACTCAATCCGACCAACCCTGGACTTGTTATTTTGTAAACAAAAATTCTAAAACTTTTAGATACATCTGTTAAATAAATCTTTCATAGAGAGCTTGTAATTATACATATGGCTAAAAGTTATTTTATACATATAAAGATTCCTCAGACCCTAAAGAGCCCTTTCGGGAGGCTCTTTTAAACTTTTTGAAATAAATCACGTAGACAGGTTGTGTGTAGAAATTGGTTATCACGTCACAATGTGGGTGGTTTAGTATCAACCCATGCGTAAAAACAGGTTTCTGGTCAGTTCTGAGCCTAATTATTTTTATACAAACATTGTGCTACCAAAAAGATATAGGTTATACTACATTTATAACTTATGTAATATGTACGTACCTTATTTAAAAATTTGAGATTTAAATGTATAAAAAAATTGTGTGTGTCCATCTCATAGGCAGTAGAAGTGAAACTTCGGAGAATATACTCACAGATAATTGTCTAATTTTTATTAATATAAATATAATTCGTTTAGTCTACATCCGTCAAACTTCTAAGTATCACTTTCGATTTTTTACTGTTTTAGCCTAAAAAATATTATTATCAATTTTATTTCGGTCCACATTGGACTTATATTTAATTATCGGTCTTATTGACTCTCTAATCTGTACTGCACGATGTAAAACTCGTATCTCATTCTCTCCCAGGCTTAGTCCAATGGATCTGTGTGTTTACCTCTTATTAGTGTCGCGTTTTCCTTTCATCGAAATTCAAATCACATCGATTCCAAAGAAGTTTCACTTCAATAAATACGTTTAAAAATCGGCCTATTGAGTATTATTTTATGCACAATTAAGGGTTTTACCTAAGTGACGACCTTCTATTGTTTTAGTTATTTAGCTACGAAACTCTAAAAATCTCTTAATCGAGAATATCTCGTATGTTCAAAACTTCTCAACGGAACCTTTCATTTTTTGTAATTTCCGGCCTATAAATAAAAAAAAATTGATGGGTTTATACATTTAAAATTTGAAGAGCATATTTTTCCCATATATTGACTTAAATAAAAAAATCTACCGATATTTTTATTGTATATAATAGTTTAAAAAATATATTGAACTTAAAGGAGACGAAGACAAGTTATAATATAAAATTGCTGGGACATTGGTAAGCAATTATTTAAGAACGTATTGTTACATGATACTGCATAAGGTATAAATAAAAATATAAATGTTCAGGGGCCCGTAGAGGCGGAAGACGGCAATCCCAACTTGTTTACTAGACAGGTGCCTATTATCGAATTAGACGACATTGATGCGAGTATTTTATTCACATTGAGCGCTATTCGTAGAGCTAATAATGCTAAAAAAATTATACTACACTCATTTACGTTTATTGCTAAGTTGGTAATCAAGCATTCGGCCCACTTAGTGGTATGTGTTTAAGGGCGAAGACAACGCGTTACTTGCATTGTACTATCGCATAGAAGGAATAAAGGAATATAATACAGCACTTATTAAGCAATTATCAAACTCAGCTTGGGTTTTGTAACAGTTTACCTACATAGAGCAATTCGGACATCGTTCGCACATATGCACGAGGATGTATGTAAAACTTCTTGGTAGCAGAAATTTTAATAGCAAGAAGTTCATACATTTTGTAGGTACTTCTCTCCAATGTTGTAAAATAGGTTCAAGGCTAGTGGCGACGCCGACCTGTTTGAGGATTTTTCGGTACTAATTTTTCGGGCGGATTCCATACACGCAATCGTTTTTCAGATGCAGTTTTATTTTATTGTGAATAAGTAAAATAAAAAAACAATATTTGTCTCTCTTTTATAAACATTTAGGAATATTTTGGTCCTGATTTGATAAAAATGAAAAGAGTAACGAAATTTGGAGGTGATTTGGTAATTATTTTCTGAACTAAAAATAACTATTTAAAAAATACGAAAAAACCACATTACGACTCATATCGTGAAAATTTATGTTTTTTTGGGTAAATTATTGATCAGTAATTATTATAGCAATAAAAAAAATGTTTTTTTTTATAGCCCCATTTTCGACCTTATGCGGGAACAGGAGCCTTAAACGTTGCTTTTTATGT
Source organism: Dendrolimus punctatus (assembly GCA_012273795.1). NCBI lineage: Eukaryota > Metazoa > Arthropoda > Insecta > Lepidoptera > Lasiocampidae > Dendrolimus > Dendrolimus punctatus. The sequence goes on along the minus strand of CM022533.1, from coordinate 9,404,963 downwards.
CTCGAGGTGGAAATGCTCTATGCACACCCAGCTAGATAGGGAATCGTAATAAGTTAGAATGGGACTCAGTAGCTGCCAATACATGTTAAAACCAGTCCAGTATCTTGTCTACCACTATCACCCTAAGCTAGGGCCGTGGGACAACAGCACAGTCAGCGCCACGACCCTGAAAGGTGCCGAACAGGCACCTTCCACATTGCCGGGAGAAGGGAGAAGAGTGAGCTGCATCTCACTTTGTAGACACGAGTGCCGAAGTAAATGTCTTTAATTCCTTTTATCAATTTACGGGAGCAGGACCTATTGCCTATATTGTGTAATGTATCAGAATAAACTGTCAGTTATAATGTAATTAAATGACCGCTGGGACTGATAAGTGAGAACATATCAGTGGCGCACATTAAGAAAGACCTGTGTCTAGCAATGTTTGAATAGGTCGGTGTTTTATTCATAACTTATGAATATATACTTACTTACTTGTTTTTGAACTGGACTAGTTGCCTTATGTTGGTAATATAATAATATAGTCGTGACAATCAAATAAATGTCATATACAAATAGAATTTTACCTTATAGTTTTGCAATTGCATAAAAGCTGTATCTAAGTGTGTAACTGTGAGTACCCCTGCATATATTGTTGTGTAAAAATATTTTGCATACTGAACTAAAATAATATAATTTTAACCTTACAAATGTATGTATGTAGATAAGAAATAAATGATATAAAAACTACAAAAATCTTTTTTGGTTTTCAAATCGGTGAGATAATTATCACCGTGTATTTTTAAGCAGTTATTTTTCTTTAGTTCACATATAAGGTCAAGTCCTAATTGATTTTGTACTGCTCGGTTCAAATTATTATGAACAGAAATTTATTGAAGCGGCTTTTAATTGTATACAACAGGTATATATAGGTAGTTAGTAAGTTAATATAATAAGTTTATCAAAATCCAACCCTAAAGGCAAACTTTCAGGACAAATACATTCGGAAAAATTGTGGCATAATTACAGTAAATTGTTAGAATATATACTTGTCCATATCGAACTAGATCTCGTGTTGTAAAAATAATATCATTTTAAATATAAAAAATACACGATATGAAATGTAGCGGTATTCCCAAAGTTTAAAGTTCAAAAGAGGTAGGTAGGTTGATATAGTTCTGTATGAGTGGCGGTGACAACTAACTATGCGGTGAATTGTCCGTCAGTTTGCTGTATACATTGTAGAGCCACGCTGAATTCATTGGCATAATTTCAGCTCTTAGATTTGGCTCAATAGTGAGTGTGATACCACGCCCTTACAGAATATTGTCCTGAAACAGCGTTGAGCTAATTGTGTTTCGTGCGATGAGTGGGAATTCCGTTGGCCTACTTTAGGAAACCTATGTAAACACTGGCTGTATGGAAGCCTCGTTATTTTATAATTAAAGCCGAATAATAATGTCAGTTCTTATCGAACTGTTAATATGAAATATTTATTATATTTAATTGATATAAAATATAGTCCAAGTGTATGACAGTTTCATTAATTGGTTAGAAACGAATACATCTGCTCAAGTAATATAATAAAATAAAGTCTTCTATTTAAGTTTTAAACATGGTCCTTCGAGCCGGATCTGAACTGGGAACCTATTAATGTACATTGTACAGTCCACTATAAACTCAGTCTGCTATGTAAAGTTTTAAGTTTTAAACACCACTCGCCCTCCCTCCATCCATTCCATATCTCAGTCTTCCCATCTATTCCTTCCTTAAAGGCTGGCAATACTTCGGCTTTGAACCTGGTGTTCTAAAAATCGATAGGAAACGGTAAAAACTTTCTTAAAGAACTCGATGCAGGTCATTAGAACAAATTTTTATAAATCTTGCTGACTTCGTAAGTGAAACCACTTGAATGAAATCTATAGTATTCATTTTTCATGATGGCACTGATAAAATTATAACTGCTTACTGCCTAGCATGTATATATACCTTTCAGACAAAGGGTCGTCCTACGCAATGCAGGGCATTGCCCGGCCTTTGCCTAATCGTAAGCTTCCTTATAATACCACACCTCAAGCCCGTCTACATAACACTGCATACGTTTGCATTATTTCTTTCGTGCAATCACAATATACTTTCAAAAAAGTATAAATAAGTATGTGCCGTTATGACAGGTTTTCCATAAAGTGAACTCGCTTTGTAAGTCTGTTCATAGGAACGATCGTTGGTTTTAGTAAATATTAATTATTAACGAATTTAGTTGCTTAATAATATAACGTATTCTAGACCAACACTAATTGATAACAACACTCAAATCTCGTCCGTAATTCGTCCGACTCGCATATAACCACATTTTGATTGTTATATGCTAGTCGAACCCTCACATCTTAACGCAGAAATATATCTATCCTAGATATGCTATAGGGGAAAGAAAATGAACCCCGAGTCCCTAGACAGTGTCTCTAATTTACTAACATAAAACATTAATTAAGTAGTCTTTTGCAGGTAAAAGCTAGTGCATAAACCTTCCTTGAAAAATTATCTAACTAATGGTGAAAATCGCTTACAAATCCATTGTGTGGTTTAGGAGGTAGTGGATATACAGACAGACAGACGCGAAAAGCGTATTTTTACTATAAACATAAAATAAGATAATATAATAATGTAATGTTCACAAGTTGTTACCAGCGCATATTTTTTTGTCAGTGTACATGTTGGCATGTTAATAAATTTATTAGTTTTTTAAACAGAAATATCTACTATCGATATCACCTCTCTAATAATTATAAAAGTTCTACCACTTTTGCTCATGGCCTGTCCACGACCTTGCCGCTATGAACTACATGTAATTGCAACGCGATCAACGACAAAAACTAAAGTATCAAAATGTAGTAGCACAACAAGTTGTGGCACTTGGTGACAGCTTTCGTCGCGTGGCCCGTTACTAAGCCCAAGTCGTGGCCGCGCGTTAGTTCTGAATGTCTATATATTATTATTGTGCGTTCATTTGTCTCACTGCTGATTAAAATTTGACATGAATTTCATACAAGAAATATTTTTTTAAAAAATAAATTTGTCATTTATTTAAAAAAAGTAAAAGAATAAACGGTGAGATATAGAAACGCGGCATATAATTAATCTACCAGTACAAATAAATAAATGTGAGAGTAAATTTATTTCTAGATAACAAATAAATAAATTACTGTGTATTACGGGACAAGCTGTGTAAGTAGCTTCCGCATACGCGTTTCATATGACGGGGGTTCGAATTTTAGCCATGGAAGAATGTAACTTTTAGGCGGTTTACTTGCTTAATACGTATTGTCACAATTTCACATATCGAGATTAATCAAAATATTGTATATATGAACTCCTCCAATCCGCCTTTATTAAGCGTGACTGCGTTTGGTGGGAAGCATAGGTACTGTTCATTCCTCGAAAATGCTACAACCCACGTTTATGGACTGATATTCTTTCCATAACGGCGATGAAAGAAGTAGGTCACTAGGGTAGCTTTTATCCCTGAAAAAAGGAAAAATTCGCAGACACCGGTCACAATTTTACATAAACCTCATGAAATTCTATAATACTAACGGAATCAGGTGATTTTATCTCAACATTTCCAAATGATTTAGGTACAAACATTAGCGTGATATATTTCATTTAAGATAAAGCTCCTCCGCTGGAGCAGGTTTTGAATGGATGTTACAGAGCAACGCCGGAAACACTAGAATTTTTGATCGTATCTCAAAGCATCTAGATGCATAATATTATGCGATGATGACTCAGGCTGTGGAACAGTTTTTCTTACAAAATAAGCTCAGGTAGAGGAGACTTGAATGTGGCGTGAGGAATAATTTATAGCTAATAACCATTATTTATTTATATTAGTATGTCGTTGAGGACAACAGCCCATAAAAACGTCTCAGACTTTTGGAAGGCTTGCGTGGGGCCAATAGATGACCAGTATGTAGAGGGGACCTCTACGTATTCGACAGATTTAATGTAAAAGTAAGCGTAACACTGACCGGCGATCAACCTTGTCAATGTTATATATAAATATACCCAAGGACGGGCTTCCGTTTAGTATAGGACTAGTGTACTAAATGAGAACAAAAGTTACTAGACTATTAAGATGAACTGGTAATGGAAGTAGGAATCTGGGACTATTTAGACTTCGGCGTCTACTCGTCACAATCTTCGAGTAACATGGATAAACTGGGTAGCCCGTGACTGGCCTCTCCCTACATGGGCCCCAAAAATGCCCTACAAGATTAATATGATATTACTTATATTCATATTACTGTGCAAATTTCTTATTAATGTAATCCAAATGAGTAAACGCAAAAAAACCTGCTATTGACGCAGCTACAGTTCAGGAAATGTCTCGCTTCTATATTTAACCATGTGGACCTAATGCCTTTTCAGAAAAATATAAGTTATTTCCATCTAGTTCGTAGCTATAAATGTACGTAAAAGTATCTCAACCCGATCCATTAAAAATACAAACAAAAGTGAAGGTTCACCAGCTGAATATGACATATGTTAAAACTATTTTTCTAAGCAAGTATTACTTTCATGAGATGATTAACAAAGCAACCGATGTATAGTAAATATGTGCATTACGTGTCGTCGACCAACTTTGACGTATGATTTATAATCATTAACTTCGTCACCGTACCCTCACCAATCGGTGCGGTTTATGTATTTAGCAGTCTCCTTCATTACCACTGGCGCCTGGCAATAGCAATTAACAATTTATTGCCACTTACTATGCCCTGGTTGCATGGAATCTGCTATGAATTTCTAATTATAAAATGTTGTGAAGTCCGCTGGACTTCACAAACAATACGCCAATCAGTGATGGTAGTATCCGTCTGTGATTTCAAAATAAAGGTCAAAATTGAAGTAGAAGCCGCTAACTTTTAACTTACGCTACCTACGTATCAGTGGTTTAAATGTATTTTTCAAATAAGATCCGACATGACCCAACGAATTTCATTGAAAATGTAAAAAATTAAGGGAATGTTATGTTATATTTTAATACATACTGCATTAGGATATCCTGCAGGAAAGGTCCTTTTAGAAGATCTTTCTTTGCAGGGTTAGGAAAATATGAAGATGTTATTGTAACTATTACTGCTATCTAGTGGATATATAAAAGTTCTATTTGTCTAAGTCCCGCGGGAAGTAAATCGCGTGCACATCTAGTATACAATAATTTTAAGAGACAATTTTCTAGACTTGTAACTATTCTTAACATATTTTTTGTTTTAACCTAGGAGACAGTGTATCAAATTTCCATTAAAATGGTATATTCACTGGATCATGGCGAATGAACAAAGAATCTAATTTTCTAATTAAGCGGAACTTACAAATCTATCCCTATATAAGAGATATCATAACACATCACGAGGTTTATTGGCTCGTTCTAAAAATATTAAAAATGTCTTACTTAATTCTTTTTTAACGAGCTTATAAATCTCGTGTAACTAATAATAGTACCCTCCTTTTCATAAGAAAAGGAGGGTAGTATTTATGAAGTTGAAAATTCGTCCTAAAACAGTTAACAGTGATTCTTTAATTGTTACATTACAATGTTCCGTTACAAGAGAGTATTAAGACATGTTATATGCGTTTGTTACATACATAAATGTCGAGAGCACTATACAATAATAAAAATCTGAAACATCAAAATTTGTTACCATAGAATTACAACGTCAAACTCAGCACATTCATATACTACACAGAAACTACAAAAAGAAAGCCGTTTTGTGCGCTGTCGAGCAGCGAATGTCCTTCAAGTTTAAAAAAAAAAGCAGATTTCAGAATACATGCCCACCTGATGGAAAGCGGTTACTATCGCCCATAGACATTTGTAACACCAAAGGTGTTACAAATGCGTTGCTGCTCTCTTGGTGCTGGAACACAACTCAAGGTTGTTATGACGACAAGGTTCTTTACACTAGTGGTGGTAGCCATTCAATCGGGCAAATGCCCCCTCTTACTTGGCTGTGGGCCGCCCGGCCGCAGGAAATGGTAATCTTTCTACGTTCCTGCAGGGATGAAAGAATTCTATTCTCGATGGCTTTCGAGCATTAAATCCTCCTGACATCTGGGGGGCTAAAGCGGCCGCTTTAAGAGAATCGCTTAGTAAAATTGACACGTATCTAAATATAAATACAGGTAATTTTAAGACATCGTATAGTTCACTTTATTTTGATATTTGTGATAATATTCTTAAGATGAATTTGCGAAAGCGGTCCGCAGTGGATGTTACTCAAGATCAGTCTTGTCCTTGCTCTATCACCGCGTATTCAAAGCAGATTCGCTCTATTAATTGAGTTCACTTCCGCGATACGTCTTGATTTACAACTTCCAATTATTCGACATCCGTTTGCTTAATAATAAACGTCACACACTGGATCACTCGATTATAGCAACTAGAAACTCTTTTATAACAAACGAATGAGAATTCTACAAAATGATTCTCAACATTTATTTATTTATTTTATATACAAAAGGAATAGAGTACTCGTACAATACTCAGACTCTAAAACTTAATTAAAGTGGGAAAGACAGGAGCCCAACCTAAGTAAGCCCTGCGTGATGGTACTTCTGTACCACCACTACTACTATTATCGCATAATATTCAAAATAACTATGTTGAACGTAGGAATTTACTTGGTCATAATCAAAGAGTCAAAACATTAGATATCTACTAAATATTACATATATAACTTCACGCCAGGTCCCTTGCGGGGTAAGCACGATCAACACAAAGCCATTCAGGCTCTTACACACCTCACTTGCTTCTTTGACATTCATAGCTCTTGTCATGCACGCTCTTCTGTTCTTAAGGCTCCTGACACCACCTTCTGCTAGTACACGATCAATTTGATGGAAGGTGTGACGTGGCCTTCTGCGACTTCTGCATCCATCCACTTTTGCATTGTATAATTCGTTCATCATGCATTCTTTCCACATTCCCGAACCACCGGAGCATTCCTTTCCTTACCTACTAAATATTAAAGTTTGAGAAACGAATAAATTGTTAAATGTATTCAGAAAAATAATATTTGACTACTATTTCTGTCCTACATAGATAGCGATTTGCACAACGTATATGTTATTGCCAAAGATTTTTAATTTTTAATTAACTTTAATCATCTTGTTAATCTGGTACCTACAACAATACGCAAATTACAAACTACGTTTAACAAAAATGATAAAAACCCTGTCGATATATAACGCGACGATATTATGACACATGTAGCTATCCATACGTAGTTTCTACTTATTATTAAATATATTCGTTATGGTAGCTCTCTAATCTTTAAGAGTCCCAGAGACCAATTTCTTAGAAACAGCGGGTCGCGTCAGACAGCTCGTCGCCGGATCACAATGGTGGCCAGTTTTTTTTTATACTGTCAAAGGCAAAAAGAACCCGTCTTGGCTATGAGACGACAGAAAAAAAATCCTACAGACATCGTTTGAAAGCTCGCTCAGTTACCGCGCAGGCACCTTTGATGTGTTATATTTAGCTACGGTGCCTACCTGACCCATGCTTTTAATGAAGTCGTTTTGAAAAAGTTTAAATTATACGAGTTTTATATTGTAACTTATCAATATTAATAGCCTCGGAATAACGTACACGATACGATACGATGAAATGTTTACGATATGATGAAATATTTTAATAAATGGAGTGTAGTAATAGCTGAGACCTGTGGAGACTTATTAATGGCTGAATGTTACTAATATAATTTCAAATTCAAATGTAGAACTACGATCGAGTTCCGACAATTACTGAATAAATAAATGCAGATAAATATTCAAAAATATTTATTCATTCCTTTTGCATATAAAAGATTACGATGTTTATAGGCTTATAAGGACTTATAGGTAGATTATAATATAACTAATAATAAGGATTAGTTAACGTTTTATTCTCTATATTCATTTATATGATATCATCTTACTATGGGCGACATAGTGGAAGTAGTAGGCGCTTTATTACGTTACTTCCTTAATTCTTACGATAAGTAAAAATGCTACAAGTAAATTATTCAATTTTATCATGATATTGAGGTCAGGCGCCATTCCGTCTGCAACCTACGTGCTATGTTTCGTTTAAAGCCAATTTTGTTATTTTTTTCTATCAGACATCTAATAATGACAATCAGTTCATTCACAAAGCTAAAAACGAACTTCAAACAAACCCACTTTTATATAATAAACAAGGGCTCGAGCCTTCGCATTGAAGGGTAACGAACGATATGCCACCCAATTAAATCCAAGGTGAATTAGAGGGTTTTATTTGTACCGAAAGTGTTTTATCGTGACGTTTTTCTTCATTTTTAACATATGGCAATGGGTTAGAAAAGCTGTCTAAACTGTGCACGCGCCACGGCCGGTATTCGAATTCCAACCACTGGAACAAGACACGATTGCCTTAATCACTAAGCTACCATGATTACACCTTTATACATTACTACGAATATAAATAAGTGAGAATAAAATAGTATATAGATTGTTGTCTTGTTGTTGTTGGTATATTATACCAATCAGAGAAATATAATAAGAATAATACGTATCTTTACTCACATGCTAACGTGTTGTAAACGTATCCGGCTATAAAAAGAAATAATTATATTTATTGACTGTTGTTAATTTTGCAATTACTAAGGATCAATAGCAACTCGATATGAGAACACATCGAGTACCGGTTTTATAATGCCAGTTAATAGTGGCGGGTCATCCCACTGTTTATTACGTAGCATTATTCAAATTAAAACCACATTTAAGTTAAATTTTAGGGTCTAGAACATTTTATCCCTTACAATGTTACATGTAAGGGATAAAATGAAAAATGTTACATCCAGTCGTCTGATTATACCAATAATGTCACAGTAATTTAGAAAATCATAAGGCTTACAAAAATTGTATTTAAATCAATTACAGGTGTTGCAATATTCACTGCAATAGTAGTAAAGTGTTCTCGTTCCTCAGTTAGAGCAAAACCTAAAGAGCAGCCTAAAGATTTATTTAAATAAGTTTAATAGTTTTTGCACAGTCTGTATGTAATACATGCCCTACTCATATCTATCCTATGTAAGTGCACTGAAATATTTCTCATCCGTCAATTACTTGTATAGAGGCTGCCATACATGTAACATACTGAAACAATTTCATTTCTTTTGCGATTTCCACACACCAAAACTTCTACATAGGTGCGAAATTTTACATTATTTAGTCTTAGTACGTACTAAGATACTCAATCAACTATAACAGACAGACTGACATCCGAGTGAAGCAGATTTAGGTTTCGGAACCTTAAAAACATGCGTTATGAAATAAAACCAAACCTAATCATTATACTATGGATCGAAGGAAATTTAAGTAGAACTTTGTTTGATTGACTCAAGTAATCGAATAGTATTGTGACATCACTACTTCGGCTACCGGGACCGGTTAGGCACTCAGCAGACGTACCCTACCCTCCCACGTTGCTTCTTTGCCACCCACATGCGCACACGCACACCTACGAGTCAAAATATGAAAAACGCACGTATTATTAAACGGCCGTCTGATTAACAACAATGTAGCCATTAACTCGAGTCGAGTCGTTAATTGAAATAAGAAGTTCAATTAATTTTCTTGTTGTTGAAAAAATAACACCTCTTTTTCTTCATCAGGAACTTTTTAATTGTTTCTGGTTGTTCAATTCTATATTCAATTGCAATTCTTGTAAATTATATACAATCAAATGTTTTACATAATACAAATCTTTATTTCCAGGAAAGTCACACGCGAGACGAAGATCTTCAGTACGGGGTCAAAGAAATAAGAAAAGTAAGTATTATTTTTATTACGTTTTCATGAATATTCAAAAGGAAGTTATTGTCACTTACGGTAGGTGTATTATTCCAAGGATCTGTTTGAAATAGTGCTCTCATCTTTCTTTTATCGTCGTAGTGCTCCTCATCGGTTGGACGTTCATCCGCATTCCTTTGAGCTGCTCAGCCCTTCTAGACAAGTAGCATTAGCGCTGAACGCATAAATTAGAAAATGTACGGAAATGAGATATTGTTATGCTAGAGTCAAATAAAGTAAATTTAATTTTATGAAATATTGACAATTTGCAGATGTTATATACTAAGTGGTGGTGGCTGTATTATATGTCATTCCCATACATTTTCATTCTACCTATTCGTTTAGCGCTAATGACACTTGTCTACGGGGGTAGATGTTATACGGAGCGATTGGCTCAGATCGGTTTTACTGCATACGAATTTCGAATGGCTTTACGTAAGCTCCGTCTATATCGTTATTTGTTTAAGTTTGTAATATGTTTTTCATATGCTTTTGTAGTGTTCAGTAATATTTCAATGATACAGGTTGCACGCGTGCCGATCGAGCTCTCTTCAATGGGAATCTCATAAAAATATTTAGCGGAGAGTATGAAAGAGCACGTTCAAATTCCGAAGGTACTTCAATGGATCCAATAGCTGTGGCTGAATGGAAGTTTAAAGAACTAGATCGCGACAGGAGTGATGGATTACAAAAATCAGAATATAGAGGACTTAGAAGACTTATTAAAAAGGTTGATATATTTTCTTGTTGTACTATTACTTCTATTTTATGTGAATAAATAAATATTTTATTTTTATACGCAATAGATTCCAGTGGAATAAAGCAATATTAAAAAAAAATTCGCGACTAGTTTTTTAATTTTTATTACATAAGTTCAGCAGATAGGCAGACGGCCCACTTGATGCAAAGTGGTTACCATCGCCTATGCACATTTGCAACACAAAAGGCTACAAATGCGCTGCTGCTCTCTTAAGGCAGACTGGAACCTGGTCACTATTGCTAGAGCATAACTCAAGATTGTTATGGCGGCATACTCTAGACCAGGGGTGGTAGCCATACAGTCGTACAAATATTTATCCTACCACCCGGTTGTGAGTATTATTGTATTCTATGTATGTATGTATTATTATTGTATGTGTACACCCCGTTCCTGCACGGAGAGTACACATAATCACTGAAGACAGATCTCGTGATCACTAGTACAGAAAAGAGGCCGAATCGTAAAATAAAACAAATAAAATCCGGGCTTAAAATCGTTAAAAAGTAGTTTTAAAATATTATTTTTTTTAATTAGTTCTAATTTTAAAGTAAAGTAAATTTAATATTATATTTATTATTTTATTACAATCAATATGAGTCCTCTTTTAAACTCGGTGGTCGGCCGTTGGCACAACATTTGCACAATCATCGCGCTCATTACTTTGAGAATCGCTTACATATAGAATTCTATCATTTTTTATCGAAATTCCATTTCCAATAATTTTTCACGGGTTATCGTGTAAACATTGTCAAGGTATAACAAATATGTGTTTATAACAATATTACCAGAAATTGAGTTATGAAATAAGTTAAGTTTAGGTATATGGTTTTTACGAAAACAACAGAAAGTGGTAACGCTGCTGATTTTTCATTATTTTCAATTAGCAAAGTTTTGACGTAGGTCATTTTTAACCATTTTTTATTACTTGAGAAAGAAAAATAATTTATATATTTTTTTGTAATACAGTAATTAAGCTTTGCATTAAATAATATTTATATAATCAAATTTATATATTATAAACAGACATGGCATTTTTATATTTATGGGAAATTATATAGTAATTTGTTTATAAAATTTGCCACAAAGACATGCTTATTACTTATGGTTCCTTTTTACTCTTAGGTACCAGAACCCTAAAATCAGGCAATCGATGAAACGACGTCCTATTTTAGGTGTTCCAAATTGCATATTTTAATTTTATAATAGTTTTATTTCGTACTATATTTATACACTACAATCTTATTTGTGTAATTGTACTCTTTCTTAATTTACCGTAATCTTGCGGAGTTTATATTGGCAGCTTTTGAAGAATTTATTATATCGATGCTTGTCATATTGGTTAAGAATCTGCGGAAGCGACCGATTTAAATCCTATCTATTCAAAATCCAAATATAAAAAAATATAATTTCATGTTACTAAAATATCATGATCTTTTGTTTCCAGGTAGTTAAGCCGAAAAGATGCGCTCGCGCGTGGGCTCGCGGCTGCGATGGAGATGCTGACGGGGAGATCGCCCGTGCCGAATGGACTGCTTGCCTCCTTGCCAACCCCGAGCCACCCGCACCGGACTGTGAGTACCTTAATAATTTTATATCCGGCCTATTAACGACAAAGAAACTTCTATAAATTTCTATTCCTAGCCACTTCTCTTTCTATATAAAAAGTTAATACCTTATCTTATTGTTACGTTCATTCAACCATATCATATTAATATTTAAAGCTTCATAATATATAACAAATTTAAAATTGTACCGTAACGCAATAAGGCTCGATTCACAATGTGATGCTGTTCACTCGCTCCGCTCTTATTACGTTTCCAGTCGGGACATTCTTAAAAAAGTATCGCTCTACTTCCGAATGGATATCGCACCGGCACCGGTTGGTTGATCAGAATATTTAACTGAAGCAAGATCAGACCTTTTATGACTTGTATTGCAATGTGAATATATTACAAATTCGGAATCACTCATCTACGTATAACACACAAAAACATAATTATGATTTTTCAAAACTTACATACTGAGAATCTACAAATGTATGTGCATTGAATTATTCATCCGTCGTTTACATTATGTGTGTAGGTCCGCCGGCCGGCCTTTTTTACTTGTTACCGATCACTACACAATTTTATAATACATATTTATGAAATAACTATAATAAAATTAAAATAAACCGTTCTGCCGATTTTTTCTATAAAATATCATCAGTAGCTCTCAATAAAATAGCGTAATGACTAGCGCACGCATCCTATACACGAAAAGGCGAGGGTTCAAAGCCTGGCCGGAACACATGCACCAATTAGTTAGTTTTCTGATGATATACTTATTGTTACAATTACCATGTGCTAATAACGGTGAAGGAAAACGTGGTGATGAAAGAAATAACCAATGTGTCGAACCTGCCAAGCCGCCTTGGACAAACGTGGCGGGTATATTGTCCTTTCCTCTAAAGTGGAGGCCCGAACCCGGTTGTGGGACGTTTATGGGCTATTATTATATATATGGGACGGACGATAGGATAAACGTGACCAATTGTGTTAAAATAGCTACGGAACCCCAAATTGCAATCACTGCTGGAACATTTACTCGCAGTTCTTGTTTTATCTAATTAATCTAAAGCCGATTATTGTATTAGGACTGGTTTATTATATATAAGTATAAATACTTAACCTATATTGCAATAGGTACAAAAATGTGGTGATAACATTTATTATTAAAATTCATTGTATAAGTTGTAATTAAAGAGTGTAAATATATGTGCAAACATAATAATAATATATAGTCTCTCTCCGTTTCTTCATGTCATTGAACGCAGACGAGGACAGCGGTCCGGAAGCGGAGCCCGACTATACTGAAGAGGAGGCCCCCCTCGACCCCAGCGCAGGTGATAACATTATATCTCTTTAATAAATGAAGGGTCGTTTCTATAAACACTTAGTTGTTACTAGCAATGAACAATTTTGAGATATTTAAACAATTAAACGGTCCACGTAAACCCAAAATTATAATTGATCAACAATCGTATCGCTTTAAGATTAAATATTCGATATATTTCCAATTATTTCAGTTAACTTATTTGATTTGAACAATCGAAACTCGTAAGTCATCGCGATTAATACGTCCATGGACTACGACACCCGATATGGCCTCGAAACCATCGACTTCTATTAAAAATAATTAGAACTCATCGAAATGTTAATTAAACATCTTTTTCTTACGAATAAGTTCAAGTAATCTATTTGTATAATTCGTCTATATTCTTGAGACAATACCAAATATAAATTGCCTAATTAAATACAAAAATAATGTTATAACTAAATTTTGTAATTAATAGTAAGTTCCTTGTGTGCTGAGCCTCTTGAACGGATGGCTTGTGGAATTTTGTTCTCTGCCACCCTATTGTTACACCACTGCGATCAGTTAAACGGTCCTAGAGAATCTTAAACGTTGTAACTCCAACTCTTGGCAAGTTATATTAAAATCGACATTATAAAATCTTAGCAGAATATTATTATAAATTTTGATATAGCGCTTCATATAACATTGTTTTAATGAAAATATTATTTTCGCAGTGCTACCTGGAATAATGAGAAACTCCTTTGCACCTGATGGCTCTGAATCGGAGTCTCGGAGAGAGGATGAAGCTAACGACTGCCTTACCGACCGACAAGCTGCACTGGATGAACAGGTCCGATTGGGCGACACACACTTATATTTATATGTCCTCAAACTTCAAGATTCCGAATGAAAATAAATATACTACAATATAAAATATTACTAAAAAATGGTATTACATACTTTTAGATTATATATCAAATCTTAAAAGAATTCAACTGTAAGCAGAGCGAATTTTTAAATTTATTTCAGTTTGTAATTGCATGAAGCGAATGTCACACAGTACTTAAATGCAAGAGTAACCAGTGTCTAAGCGAAACCCGTAGTGCTATATATATCCATGAGAGAAGATGACCACTTTCTGTATAGTGGACCGTCTGCTCTTTTGGCTGCTCCAGCCCAAAAATTATTTGTAATTACAGAAAACTGGTAGTGCAGCGCTATACGTACCAGAATGCACGGGTGACGGCAGATTTGCACGAGCGCAGTGCTACCGGTCTACCGGGTATTGTTGGTGCGTCCATCAAGATAATGGAAAACCAATCCCTGGGTCCTCAGTTAAAGACCGTCGCCCTGATTGTGATGCTGCACCACAACATTCTAGTCCTATGAGGGGTAATAATTGAAATTATTTATATATAGTAGTAAAAGTTATATACATATTATGGCATGTAGGAAAATATTTATTACTACGTATTTGGCCTCAAATATGTAATGTGAAAATCTCTTAAATGAGACGGGTGCTTTGGTCATTATGGTATGACCTACGTGATGTTGTACAGATACACTAGTTGCATGTTACTACGTCGCATACGACATGGGACGATGCCGCTCAGTGCACACTTACCTTTAGGAACTTTCGCCATATATTACGACTTTACAATTAGTTTGATCCTTGAATTAGGGCCGTGATATACTAAAAAGGTATATGGTTCAGTACAAATTAGCAAACATGCAATAAGCGAACGAATACAATCAATGAACATAAGTGTTGCGAAATAGCTCCGCTTTTATTATGCGTCTAAAACACACGTGTGAGTACATTATGTAACAAGCTATTTTGTTTTAGGGTGTCCGGAACCAATGAAAACTAACTTCTTACGCGAGCTGATAACTTTCTTCGTGTCGAAAATGACATCTTCAATCAATGGTACTGGTCCTGGGTATGTATGCTGTTGCACTATGAATGAGACAACTGACCTCGCCTCTATACTTGTGAGTTTTGTTCGCTCAAGGTGCCAGTACTGCTGGTAAGCCAGCGAGTACTACTACCCGACTTATCTGTGGAAGGATAACTCCAGTATTGATAAGTAAAACTCACAGATGGGAGTCAATACTGCATCTGCGGCATTTATGTCAGTTTCATCTTTATTATGAGATTTTTCTGATGTTGTTTCTTGTGTGTGTGCTTGGAAATCTCCTGACTACACAGCTAGCTCTTTCTTGGTACAATTTTGCACTTTTTGTAATACGATTTTTTTTTCTTGCTTCTGGCGAAACAAACTAGACATCAATAAAAGAAAAGACAAGCAGTAGCTTTACTAAGAAATGCATTTAAAATGGTGATGGTTTCACCCATTATAACTTATCACCCTGAATCAGGGCCCTCACACAGATGGAACGTTATAAACATAGGTAATAATCATATTTATCTTACACAGGGAAATGGTGAAGTGGGGTGCGTCGAAGGAAGAACAAGCCGCTACATGGACCTTTGTCATGCTAGACAAAGATAAAGATAAAGCCCTTGAACGGCGAGAATGGAAAGCATTTCACCAGCTCATTCATAATGCCGATTCCCTATGGAAGTGTGGGAGAAAGCTTCCAAGATATTGTGATGTGAACCACGACAACAAAATCAGTATTACAGAATGGATAGCATGCTTGGAAGTGACACAAGCAGCACAGGGACAGACAAGTAAGTCAACCATTCTATTATAAATCATTATAATAAAAACGAATAACAATACTGCAGCGAAAGATAAGAGTTACGTCACCGCTATAGTATCTATAAAAGCCACGCATGTTTTAATCACTTTCATACATTTAAGGAGGCATTTAATGTAGTGATGTTTAATTTAAACATTTCAGCGGAAACACCAAAGGCACCAACAAACCCTAGAAGAAAAGGACCGAACCCATTAGAATCTATTCTCAAGGCAGACGACTAATTTATTTCAAGATATGTACGTACAGATATAGGAATATAATAGATCAATATGGAATGCCAGTGTTGCTATCTGCAATACTGCCTGAGACTGAAATGAAAGTCACTTCAAAAATCGATGACAATTTTCTAACGAAGAATTTGTAGATAATTATTAGAGGTTTCCACCAGAAGAATTCGCTTGTAATTTATCTTTAATGTGACTGTGTTTTGATTTGAGCATTACATCAACGAATGCTCCGGCGTTGTACGCGCGATGATGCAACTCATAACATTGTAATGTTACTTTACACATGAAAGCTGTAGTTGAATGGCCACCATAAGGATAACAATCAACTGATATACTTACCGATGTTATTGTTTCATGCCACACATAGCCTATGTAAGCCTTTATCCTTATCTATACCTTCCAAAAAAATATGGTCGAATTTGATTGAGTCGTCTCGTATGTGCATTAGGTTCCAATGAATGTGGCATTGTTGCGTAAAGATATAAAAATGTCCTTTAAAATTAAGCTAAGTAAAAAAATAATGCTAAGTTCTTGGATATGTTAAATAAAAACAAACAATAGTTATGTTAAGCTTAATTGTTCCTTTTCTACGCCTGCCTAATAAGTTTCTATTATGACTCATTGGTGTGACCTGTGTTAATTATACCGTTAAATGGATTATGGAATTATTTATTGAGTATGTTGACTAAATAATATCCGGCTATAACTATATCTGGCTTAGAGCAAATTGCTAATTATTACTTATATACCATGGTTATTGGGGTCTATAGTTTAATCGTTTATTCCCCAATTTACGTTATATTTATTTTCCTTATGGATATCGCTATTATGTTTCCCAATTCCTACAAATCTGCCTAGAGGCGCATTTTTTTGTCGTACAGTATATTTAATAAATTAATGTTAGTATTATAGTGATAAGTCTAGGCATGTACATACAAAATTAGTGTCTATGTATATTTTTATCTTAACAATAAAATAAGGTAATGACGCATAAATTAACAATAAAAGAAAACCACACCCATGTCAGTAAACCGATCATCGGAACATCGTGCCTCGATTCAAACAACCCTATACTATAGTCGACGCATTTTAAACTGAGTCGTCGGGCAATAAATGTCACTGACAGTAGGAATGTGCACGTAATGCAACCAGTTATCGATACTTAGCTACCTGCGCACGCGGGGTCGATGCGTCATCGTGACCTTCATTGGCACTCTGACTCCTGATTGGTCGTTACGAGTAAGGGTTGTTGTTTTTCTATAAATATAGTAATTTTTGTTAAGATACTCATTACATTACTTACGCTTAAAAATAAATAATTAAAAACTGACCCCGAGAAAAATAAAGATTAAAATGGGTCACATTACGTTCTATACAGTTTCTCTGTGAGTACGTCGAAACAAACATTTTATAAATCAAAAACTTTTATTTTCGGGAAAAATTATTCCTATAAATACTTAACGAAATTTACCATATCGATCGTACCTCTCTCGTTATCGATATGCACCTCTACAATTCTTACGCACATCACTACACCTCTCCATAAGACCTGTAAGTGCGAGTGAGACAGGCAGATAAATATGATTTATGACACACAAGTTACATTTACCTCAGCCTTGGTAGACAGTTGATATTACTTTATCAAATTTGTACTAGTAGTTAAAGCGAATTGATGGACAATAATATATATAGCTATGTCATTATTGAAGAAATTGAAAAAAAATACTTGTAATCTAAACACTCGTCGTGGAGGAAATGAAGCGAAAATTTTATAAAAATACAAAATAGAGTTTACAAACAACAAAAACTAATTCCTTCAAGTAGTTTCGAGATAGATATAGATAGATAGATAGATAGGGGTTATTTTACTCAAGGTTCAATGGCTATATAACAAATAAGTTTGAGGTTCGTCGTAAGTGTTATCTATGCTCGTCATTTCCACAGAATTCTTCACTGATCATGGGTTAAGACGCACTTGACTGGTATTTTTAAACTTGATAACGACAAGATTGGCTTCGAATTCAATTCCAAAAAATCAATAAAGTAACTATCCCTCAACTTAGACATTTTCGAAAAGCTTACGTTAAGTGCAAGCTAATTTAAATTGCACAAAAGTTATATTTACTAATTTAAATATATTTTACAACATTGTATATTTTAAGCTTCACATAGAGTATTTTTTTATCCATTTTTTTATATGTAACCCCCCATCATTCTTCCAGATTTAATTAATAACTTGCAGCGTTATTCGGCCAAAAGAAATAACACAAAAAACCTCAATTGTAAATACTGTATTTCTAAAACAATGTTTACAAAGGTGTATAATAACAAATATCGTGTGTCCATTATTAAAAGCCTATTAACATTAAAAAACAGTTTATAATTCACTAAAACCACAGCAGCGCAATATCGCAATAGACTATACAATAAACTTCTATTGAATAAATACGCGCATCGGAGCAAACATCATATTCACAACACAGTACCTTTTAAAAAATAATTATGTATAGATAATTCAATTCCTAGATTAAAAAAGCATAAAATTAGCATATTAAGATGCTAAAACATTCATGTGTTCTCTATTTCGCTATTAATAATTTGTCTAATAGATGAATATAGTAACAAATAAGATTTAGTTTGATGGTGGTATGTAATAATTATGTATATTAATTAAAAATGGATATAACGTTTTTTATTGATAATTAAAATTTGAGATTCACAATTACCATGAAAGCTCAGTAGGAATAAAATCTGTCCAGCATAAAACCTAACTCTAAAAAATCTCTACATCCTATATTATTGTTGACCAGTGAGCGCCAGAAGTCATTCTTCTCCAATGACCTATATTTATTTATATATTATTATCACTATACAAACTGCTGCCAGTATATGCAAATATATTGTTGCGTTCGTACTATATACATTTTTGAATACATAAATTGACAGAATCTATTTACGACAATTCTTTATACTAGTAATCTCAAGAAAATTATGATGGATACTTCAGAATAATACAGATGTGTCATTTACATTTGCCCAATGTTTCTTTCTTTTTCTCTTTCTACCAACTATTCTCAAAATACAGTTTTCACGTATTACTCATTTGCGTCCTCCAAATAAAAGTAATTAACGAGTTGCAGAATTGTCCATAACACAAGAACTGACTTTAATTATTTAATTTCAAATTAACTTTTGCTTTGTAAAATGGTTACTAGAGTAGAGTTTATATAGGAAATCCTGTTATTGGCCTTACTTACATTTTGTTGGAAACGATTTTATATTACATTAGTTTATTCGCTGTTGGTTTTCTCAATAAATAAACTAATTACCTGATTTTGACACAAAAAAATAGCAAAAATATTTTATATACACAGAAATGTATATGAAATCAAAATCAAATTTCTGTGAAACATATTTCTTGCTAAAATTCGTGAAATACAGATTTGTCGTAACTGTCAACTAATATCTTCAAAAATGTGGTAATGTGCGAGCGAGACAGAGAACTTCATTTACAGCCCCTTAACATTAATAACTTTTTCCTTCATTATGACTGTCGCATTCAGAGAGCAAAAATAGCGTTAATTTAACAGACACAATAATAACAGCAGCTTGTGCAATAATAATAATAGACGTGTGTCCATAGATAGTCGCATTTGATTGTTTATAGCATATTTTCTCTAAATCACTAATAAACTAGAAGTATATTAACTTTCTTTTTAACTTCATATTAAAAGTATTAAAACAGAATATCAGAAATAAATAATTTCCGGAGATCATGCATTACGATGAATCGACACCAACGACATCTAACGAACAAAATGGAAACAAGTATTAAGGCAACAGACATTAAAACACTAGGACTATTTTTCCTTTCTTCTGCCATGACAGGACTTGATAAATTCCTTTAATCTCTATAATCTATTCTACATATTTATTGCACTGTTTAATATTTTTATTAAACTACATATTTGGATTGTGTTTGTTTTACTGATTGATTCTGGATTTGTTTAGATAAATATAATACATATAATAACGTGTTAATAAATATATGAAAAACACCAATAATGCACGTGTGTTATTGTAAACTTATGTCATTACAACGACTTGACTACGACTTGAACATTATATTTTATATTTAAACAACAAATAAATAAAAGGCGACCGATGTATAATACAACATGCAATGTAAAAAAGCTATTGTCTTTTAAAATTATGTCCTATATTTAAAAGTATTCATAGGTTAATTTGTGTCAGATGTTAAGATATTATGTGATATTTGGTCATTATTATTACAGATTAAATTAATTTAAAACTCATTCTATTTCATTATGTGTTAACAATCCTTTAAATAATTATAAACATGAATATGAACAATATAAATAAATAAATGATTTAGTAACTGCGATATACGTATAAGTAATACCATAATTAAAATATTTGGAAGTCCTCAACTTTCACAACTTCCGATTATGTTAATTGTTCTTTTCACTTAAGGCACTATTGTGAACGATTCGTTTGTATTCGTCGATTGTTTCTGTTAGTATTTTTTGAAAAATGCTTTCGAATACTTGATTCTTGACCACAGCTTCTTCGGCCTGTAAATTTGTCCACTCAGGCTCACATCTGCGCCATTCCGAGAACAACATATCGTCGATATGATCGGATCTTCTAGTTCCAACACCTTAAAACAATACACGCTTATATCATAACTTCAGTAAAAGAAAAGTTGACAAGGTATAAAATCGAGCAGCAGGATAAAACCGACAATACGCGTTATCTATGAAGTAAACTATGTCAAGTCATACAACTACTACACACAAGAATTGATATAGTGTATAATGTGTTGTATTAATGTAAGAGAGTTGGTCTGAAAGATAGTGTCGGGGTGAAGGTAAGGAAAGGAATGCTCCGGTGGTTCGGGCATGTGGAAAGAATGTATGATGAAAGAATGACTAAACAGATATACAATGTAAAAGTGGATGGATGCAGAAGTCGCGGAAGGCTCGCGTATTAGCAGAAGGTGATGTCAGCAGCCTAAAGAACAGACGAGCGTGCATAACAAGAGCTATGAATGTCAAAGAAGCAAGTGAGGTGTGTAAGAATAAGCCTGAATGGCGCTCTGTTGTCCAAGCCTACCCCGCAAGGGACCTGGCGTGAAGTTATGTACGTATGTATTAATTTAGAAGATATTATAAATGGAGATGGTTCTAATGAGTATCTTAAGCCAATGTTAGACGGTTTATTTCTGTCTTTCAAGATAAATCAACTATGGTGATCGATTTAAATATTTTATTGTTATTAAATACTTAGTTTCATTTCAGTTCCGGTCTAATATCCGCTTATACCGCTCTGAGAGGGATTGGACCACATACGCGGATTCACATTGTTTTATATCTGTCAATTTAGGTTAAAATGACACAGAAATCTAGAAAAACACCTAAAACGGATCAGATTGGAATCTTTAAAAGCTTTGGCCACCCTCTATAATATTAAATAGGGCGACGTTGATGATTGGTTTATCTCCCAACCCATTTTAATATTTAATATTACTCATTGACACTCGACATTTGTCCGTTCATGATCACGGCTACTGAAAAGTGGCCGACACGTCGGAATTAACATGTGGATTTATTATGTGTACTAAAAGCGAAAACTTAAGAAAATTATTAAACTGTAACCGTAAAAACTAAAATTGTTATTTATTTTACTTACTAGAAACAACAACAGGCGCAACACCGTTCAACACTTCTAGAAGTTGAGATGAAGTTTTTTGGACTAATTTATTGTTATCAAATGGAGATTTTTGCGGTAGTAAATTGCAGGCGTCCCATGGTTTATCGCTTTGTTCTAACTTTTGTTTCTCTACAGATTCCTGACAGAAGTCTTGAATGAAAATATCAAATGCATCGGTGGGATCAATGTTAGCATTAGAAGGGTCAACGATAACTTTGTGTATTTTATCATTTGTATTTTCATCCGCATTGAACATTCGTGGCGGTTTTGGCACTCTCGAGTCAGATGGCGGCGTGTAAGGGGGAGGTGGCTTGTCTGGTATTTCACGCACAATCAATAATCGGCATTGTTGTTGTTCTAAGACCTTTATCTGTAAACAATTATTGTTTTTTTAATTATAAGACATGAATTAAAATACTTCTGTAAATATAATCTAAGTATGAATGAATGAAAACTCTTTATTGCTCATCATAAACTTTCTAGGTTTAACATTTCCATTAGAACAATGGGCGGCCTTAACGCTTATAGCGATCTCTTCCAGGCAACCCGGTGTACAAGGAGATATTACAATAAGTAATATTTAATAATATATTTTAGTGTTTTGTTTATTTTATCATAATTTCTAAAACTACAAAAAAAAACAATTTATAAGGTATGAAATCTAGCCGACAAACAGCAAAGCCCGTCATAATGGAAAAAATACCAGTAATAATAATAGATGGTAAAAAGGGCATCCCCTATTTACCATCGGATAACCAGACGGACTGGAGGAATCAGCTCGTGCCAAATTACATCAATGTCGGTTTTAATTTATTCCTACTGAATAAATTTGACAGCAACTCTATACAAGTAATATCAATTTTCTATTAATGGCAAGGCAGACGGGTGGATGGTATATAGAAACCTGGCAATAATGGAGTTACTTACCTCTCTTTCAATAGCTAACTGTTGACGACGTAGCTCTTCGGCCTCACTGTGTACCGTGGACGACATTGATAACAAAGATGATGGTGCACTCCCGCACAATGGTTGACTACTAAAACTGCATGAATCTGCGATACATTTAGAATCAAGGTTATAGAATATATGAAAATAAAACAGAGCCTGTGGAAGTGACACTGAATAATATAGATATTGACTTGGTAATATATGTATATTGTCACATCGTGTTATGTCTGGTTCCTATATCGTATCAACAGTTCATTTGCCTTAATATCGCTTAAAATTGACATAAGCTCCATACATTTTATGTCAAAATTCAACCGATGGTAGAGCACGTGAATGAATAGTAAAGAAAATAGGAATGTGCAATATACATTGTAAACTCTATGTAACTAACTCGATTTAACGACAAAGTCCCTTAAGTGATGAAATAATTTGGCTTTGGAAAAAAAAACTTTGTCTTCCATACAATGATAAATTACACTTTGTATAGCATTACACTCACATTCAATAGGTAACGACAACAATTAAGTAATAAAAAGTACCTTTTAAGTCGCCAAAATTAGTAAAAGCTATGCAGTCATGTACGTTCTTTTATCGCTTTATAATCCTAGCCCATTAATAAACTCGACTGTTGGCATCATGTATACCGAAATTTATAAGTGCTTCCTTTGTCATAAAGATGCCTCAATATCGCAAAATATGAATAATATAAGTATAAAATACAGCAAAATTTCTAGTGCAACAAAATACGTCACACAAAAATAAAATACTTCTCTCCATTTAACGACAACTACCTATAACGCCATAAAATGAACATGTCCTACAGTGTCGTTATATAGAGTTTGCAGTACATAATGAATATAGGAGCCCATTATCCTTCTACGAAAACTCATGTAGTTATGTAAGCGTATTCAAAATTATAATCAATAAATACAGTTTGTTTTATATCCAATACAAAATACCACATACTAAGTAAGTCATTTAAAATGCTAATCGTAATGAATCAATCTAGTTTGATTTGTTAATTATAACTTTGATAGAACACTTTAATTGGAATATTTTTTAAGCTTTGATAACAACAAAATACTTATAACTAAATTATACAATAGTAATCTAATAATTTCAGGGCGTGGTAGCGTAATGGCTAGCACATGAGTTCCAAACTCAAAGGGCGCCGGATTCGATCCTGGCCGGAACGCGCATGCAATGCTTGGGCAGTTTTCCGACCTAATGTGCATACGATTACCACGTGCTAAAAACGGTGAAGAAAAACACCGTGATGCAAGCTGCACATCGAGATAACCGATGTGCCAAACCTGTCAAGCCGCCTTGGACAAAAGCGTATTCATTGAAATAAACGCCCATTTTGTGCGTGTGTTAGATAAAGTGTTAAAAAAGTATAGCCTATTAACTGACCACAGTATTATCTTGTTGACGCAAACGTCTCACGAATTACCTTAAAATATTAGTGTTAAACTTACCAGTAGAATTAGAAGTCGCTGAAGACTTTGCTAAAGGCCAAGTAGGGACATCTAATGGCTTACAATCACTAACGGCTGCTTCCCCAGCCGGCACCGGTAATGGACCCGTTGGAAGCAAATTACGAACTAAGTCTACGTTTTCTATGTTACTATCGTTTGTATTAAGAGAATAATCACATTCGAATAATTGATTAGCATCATATACGTTATCAGGAACAGTTTCTGTATCCTCTTTATGAATTATTTGGTCTTCAATTCTATATTGCTCATGTTTAGAGTCTGTAGCCTGTACAAGGGTATCCTTAAGCTCGTACACAACACTAGATTGGTTGTAATCTAAATTTGCTAAAACACTTGACTTTTCATCGTCATTAAATACTTTATAATACTGATCAAATTCGTCAATGAGGCTACGCGCCGTTGAAGGGCTACTTGATCGGTCTAAATTGCGATTTTTAATCTGATCCATAAGTTTTTCAACCAGCTCAGTGTCATTAAAATCACTACAACTGGAGTTGCTTGAGGTGACTATATTTTTTAATGCCTCCTCATTAACTTCATACTGTTTGCCACTGCTAAATATTTGTGGTAAAGAAAGATTATGAAATAAAATATTAAGATATCCGCCATCAACTACTACAAAATTTTCAGCTGCCGTGTCAGTGGTTTCTCCTAACAGGGACCCTATTATGGTATCATCGCCAGTTTGAATACATTTTTCTGCACTTTTAACTGTGCTATAAGACAGTGGAACGCAAACTTCCGGCATTTGTTTACATGTATCGGAATTCTGTCTAGAAGTGGTGTATTCTTCACAACCACTGCTGGACAAATCAAAACATTTAAGAGGAGCTACAGGACGTTCATGTGTTTGCATAGTACTTCTTTTAAGTTTTTTCTTTCCCAAAATTATTTGTTCAACATTTATATCATTTTTCAATCTAAGTTCTATATTCTTTTTCGTCTTCATAAGTGCTATTTTTCGTTTCTCTGATAACGCCAGAAGAGCCTTACGCATTCGTTGCATTTCACCACACTCGTGTTGTAATTTAAGTAACGCTCCTCTTTGTTTCTTTTTCAATATTGAAATCGCTGTATTGTTGGTGTCATGTTTTTTTTTGTTCTCCAACCACAATATTTGAGATTTAGTAAAATCTTTTAGCGCATCTTCTCGCATCTTCAATACAAAAAGAAGATTTTTTGCTCGCCTTTGCTCGTCCTGAATGAGTAAATTGAGCTGTGGGAAAGAATGCAACTTATATAACGTAGTAACACGACATTATTATATTAATTAGGACTGAAATATTTCACTAGCGCTAATTACACAAGGCCAATTATCATTAGCATGCTGTTGGTGGCCAAATGTTCAACAAAGTTCATCCTCAAAATATTTATAAACAAAGGAATAACACTCACCAAACAAAGACTCTTGGATGCCATTGTTTCCGTATCGTCGATACTTGCGCCATTCTCTAACTTAGCGAGTAAATGGCCGTAATCCGAATTCCTCTCTTCAAATTCAGTATCAAATAATGTTGAATTGCTAACAAAGTTATCAATTTTACTATGCGGAAAACATTTATTTGATAGCGAGGAATTTTCCAAATATTGTAGGGATTCAAAAAATGAATCTATAAAATGAAGTTCTCTCTGGAACTGTTCACAGAAATTATCGTTTTGTAACAAGCCATTGTTAACTCTAATTGTACTAATTATATCTGAAGGTTTCATTAATTTATTACTATTGAGAGTGTAGGAACAATTAAATGACTTTAGTTCATCTAAACAATTTTTATTCATAAACTCTGCCTTATATTTTGGTTTGTATGTATCGCTGGTATCGAAAATATGCTTAGTATCTCTATTTTTAATTTCCCTTTTAAACACTGACATTACATTTAATGGGTAAGATAATGGGCTAGGACAATGGTTAGAAACTGTATTGCTGTTGACAACCTGGAAATTTATTTCTTGTTTTGTTGTATATGTGACAGTAGATCGTCTTATAATATATGAAGAAGTATTCTTGCACACAGTGGCAGATATGTCACTCAGATTCTTTTCTTCATCTGAAGTGATCCTTAATGAAGGCATCTGTAAGTTAGGTAGTGATTTACTTTGCATGTGGATTAACTCATTTTTATATTCACTTTTGTCTTTAGTCAATGTAACATTTGGTATATCAAGGCTATCAAATGTATCTCGAAGAACTTCAGTTTGTATTTCAGTATTCTGACAGTTGCAAATATTTTTTAAATCAAATTGTTTAATCTCTGTTGCTTGATCTATCGTTTTTAAAGGTGGTTCTGTTCCTATGCATGTATCTTTTAAATAGTTAACTTTCACCATATCTGTTCCACTATTAATTTTAATTGTATCCTCTGTTATACCTTTAATTTTTTTTAAAGAGACATCATTCAATTTCTTCTTTTGAATGTTATCATCAATTGGAACATGAATTACAATAACAGTTTTATTATCAACATGATTATCTTTGAAAAATGTTTCTTTACCTTTATTGTGTGCACTTAATTTATTAGTGTATGTTTTATCACTCAATTTCTTAGTTAATATATTAGTTTTACCAGCTTGCTCATTTACTTTATGTTTTATTATATTTATTTCTTTTTCACTTTTGCTTGCTGTTGTACTATTTTTGCTATTGCTCGCTGCTTTTACTTTTGACGGCAAACAACTAACTTTTGAATTGTGGTTCAGTTCTAAAAGACACAAATAGAAAATAACAACATTATTATAGTATGATATAAAATTAAAATAAATGTAAGAAGTAACATTTTATTACCCTGTCCTCTTAAGTTCCTATTTTCATGTTGTTCTAAACGTGTGACATTTGAACTTTTAGTTTTACTACATGTTTTCCATACATTTACATCTTTTTTTATAAACAAATTATTCATTTTGGCACTTTGTTTGGGATCCTTAGAACCTAAAATGAAATCATAATAAGAACTTGTAAAGTGAGAGCTATTTACTTACTGTCCCTCTGTCACTTCTTATGCATATGCCGAGCGTGGATCGTTTATGCGTAAAAGGTACACAGCGACTACATGTGTAGTATACATACAATGTTTTTCTATGGCTGCTGTGGCGGAGGGGCGCATCAGATATACGCAGAAGCACGAATCAATGACTTTACGACGTATGTACACCAAAATGATCTAATTAACCAAAATGATGAAAATGGCAAATCACAAAAATCTATCCTACTTTCTGGGATAACATTTACATAAATCTATCCCAAAAATTACCCCGCTATCCCGGTTGAAAAGTATCTCTAGTCTACCCTCGGTATTTTAATTAATATACCGAATTTGAAACAAATTGGTTCAGTAGTTTAAAACTAAAGTATCATTTGGACTTACAATCAATTGTTCTACATAGGAATTGAATCAGTTGATTTTGAATAAACTAACAACTTTTCATTACATCAAACAATCAAACTAAGCTTAGGTTATAAGGATCAATATCTGTGGAGAAATATTTAAGGATAAACTAAAAGAAAGAAATGATAAATTAAAATAAACAAAGGGTTGATTTTTATTTTTATTACTAAAAATCAATGGTTTACACTGATTAAGATATTCAATGCTCCGGTGGTTCGGGCATATGGAAAGAATGTATGATGAAAGAATGACTAAAAAGATATACAATGCAAAAGTGGATGGATGCAGAAGTCGCGGAAGGCCACGATACACCTTCCATGATCAAATTGATCGCGTACTAGCAGAAGGTGATGTCAGGAGCCTTAAAAACAAACGAGCGTGCATGAGAAGAGCTATGAATGCTATGAAAGTGATGTGTGTAAGAATAAGCCTGAATGGCGCTCTGTTGATCGTGCCTACCCCGCAAGGGACCTGGCGTGAAGTTATGTATGTATTAATACTTAACTCACTTTTTGGATTATTATTTAATCTGGAACTTGTCCTTTGTGTGGGATGTTTTTCCTTCTTCAAATTAGCCTCCACTGATCTATTCGAAGTTTTAAAAAGGTTTGACGTCTTTGAATCATCACCTGTAAAAATAAAATTGGAGATTCATATATGAATGTAAGAAACAAAATTGTTTAAACAACTTATTCACAGAAAAATGCTAATACAAATTTTAAACTTTCACTAATTGAAATGTGTTTTAACCTATAAAATGTTTAGTATAAAAAAGATGATTTGATAAAAAACAATTAAGTTGCAGATAGTATATATAGATTTATATAGTAGTATGGAATAGATAAGCCCAACTAAACTTCTTGTGGCCCAGCATGATATAAATCTTTAGGGAATAAAAAATACACTTTCTATTTTTTAAATTTAAAAAGAAAGTAGTTTATTTGGTCTAAGATTTTGGGTCAAATAATATAGGTTAATATTTGTAGTTTCACATTATTATGTCTATAAAAATATATAAAAAGCATTAATTTATTTATTTATGTGCTGCCCATACACTACTATAAACACAAAAATGTCTGGAAGCTATTTTAACTGCAGTGTTTGAGAGGTAATTCTTAAGTTATGTTGCACTTGTATCTTTTTTATTAAACAACTAGAAGTCCCGGCAGATGTTGTGCCTGCCGTGAAAAAATTAAAATCTACGATCCGATCCCAGCCCCAGTTCCAATTGTGAATCTCAAACATCTGGGACTCACTTGAATACACAAAAAAACATCAAAATTGGCCCAGAAAATTGGGAGGCTCCTAGAACCCGATCCTAGTGCTACTTACTGTTCCAATTGTGAATCTAAATTATGTGAGTAGATTCAAATACACACAAAAAACCAAAATTAGATCTCAAGTTTTGCATGTACATACATTTTTATTTATATAGATTTAAAACACAGAGGATGGTAAAAAAAATCTTTTACAACAGAAATTCAAGGCTATGTTCTTCAAAAAATGCACATCATAAAAGTGTTTTTCACTAGAATATTCTTTCGCAATCACACATCCCAGTTTACAGAGAACAGAAATTTAAAAAGCTGCAAATAGTTTCTGTTGGAACAAAGAAGCTTCTAGGATATTAAAGTTATTTTATTATTTATTTTTGAATGTGCATATTTGTGTAAGAACATAGCCTTGAGAATCAGCTTCTTCTTTCCCTTCCTTTAAAAATGATATGGTGAAAATAGCTTAAAGACCACTGTGTGATTTAAGAGTAGCAGTAGCAGATATACAGACAGACATGTTTAATATTATGATTATACTAACTAACACTTTAATATTCATGAATAATTGACACTGGCTAGATACACAAACCATTTCATTTTAGTTTTTCCCTTATTTTAATCCCAGTTGATACAAGAGTAACCACAGAATAGTACACATGCAGTCTGTAGACATGAAACCAAATTTTATGAAGAGTAATAGAACAGGGCACAACAATTTTACATCTTTAGGGCTGAAATCTTTATCACCAACTAATAACTTAACCAAGAAGTCAGTTAAAAATGACACTACTAAATTTATAATAATAATCGGCAGACAAACACACACATTGTATATCCCCAAATTAAGCAAGTTACGCTTGTGTTATGGGTAATATACAACGCACCACTCTGGGGCCAATCCCAGACACCCAGACCATGGTAAATAATGGAGAAAATATGTTTCCAAATTACTATACCGGGAATCGAACCCGGAATCTCCGCATTGCAGTGAGGTAGGCCGGCAAAGGCTTAGCCCGCTCAACCACAGAGGCCGTCGGCCATAATTAAAGGCCAGCTCTAATTTATGACTTGTAATTACACAATAAAATAAAGCAGCATGTTTGGTTCTGTTAATACCATAAAATAGTTCAGTTTTTGCAAATAAGGTTACAGTATTAATTAAAAATAAAGTATATTCTTACGGAATTTTGGATGTAGATCATATTCTTCATCTTCAGATATTGTAACAAATTTTCTTTTGTTTATTCCTGTAGCAATGACATTAGCTGGGATTGCAAGATTGAAATGCAGTGAGCGACTCGTTGACACATTATCTCTATCGAGACCTATGATGCGACGAAGCCTAGGCTGCAATGTTGAGCTGTTTTGCATCCATGACACTGAAATTTCTTTATTTTAAATTTGTTTTGTTACTTTTTGAGATTTAATTTTTTTTTGTAAACATAACTTATTTTTTTCACTAATGGTGTACTTATTTCTTATGTCTAAAGACTAGAAATCCAGAAAAAAGGTAGTGTTCTAGTCAATGTAAAAAAACATTCAAAACAGTCAGAAACGCAGACTAAAGCCCACAAGCAGAGCAAGACCATCATTTAAATAGTTATCAATGAATAAATGGTGACCAGTTGATTCCGGCATTCACCGACCGCCACCATGTTATCCTCACTTCGCTCGCTCAGCTTGTGCACTTTGGTCTAAAGACTAACTTAACCAACTCACCCTTTTAGTTACTGGTCATGACTTTCGATCACCCCTCATAACCTTTAGTGGCTATTAATAAACCATAAGAATATCCCTAACTCAAATCACCATTAATTTACCTCCCATTTATCTATATAACTGTACTTGTATTCCTAAATACAAATTGAAATTTTTTTTCAACAAAAGTGACATAACCTTGTTTATCAAACACATTTTTGTTTTTCCCATTATTCATTCAATACTTGTTGGTGGACCCTAAATACATGTTTCCTAGCCCAAATAACAGTCTATTGTCTACATATAAGGCGTATGTATACTCCTAAACTTAATTTCATTCAATCTCATGCCACTGAGTGCAAAAATTCAGCCTTTAACTCAAATTACCCTCTCATGCCACTCTGGGTCAAAGCGCATCCCACGAACCATTTACAGATTTATTATAGGTACAGATAGATTATCATTGTAACTATAAGTCAATGCATAAAGAGCATGAGCGAAGCGAATATTAGAATATAAATTAGACTTAAAAGAAATGTATTTTTAAAATCTACCAACCTTTTGAGTCCCAATCATATGCTGGAAGTTTAGTATATTTAATAACTGTACGGTTTTGTTTCGTTGGAGTCAGGAATGCAGTATTATCTATCTTTAAAAAAAAATCGCACGTTTGGTTGACATTATTATCCACTTTAGGTGAAGCCGAAGCTTCCATTTCAAATAAACATCTGTCAATTTATACATAAATTAGGCAACTTACGTTTTACATGGATGAAAAATAGCTAAAAACCAAATTAGTACTCTTAATTTTAGTATATTTTTGTCATTTCTTTTTTTGTTTTGACTTTCCACCAAGCCAAAAGCCAAATCCATAGATAAAACTTATATATGCCAAATAAATCAGAAAGCTTTTTTTTTAGTTTATGGTTTGGCATTATAAGCATTTTTAAACCTTGCTAGAACAACAGGCAAAGATTTGAGTACATTGAAAATAATAAAGTACAACAGAACGTAGGTAGGGACGAATGACAAATCGATATATTTTATAGTTCAAAAAAGATATCGATATTTGTGAACGATTTATAGGTTTTATGAATGATATTTTTTCCAAATAAGTTTTAGACTATTAAAACTTTAACAATACTCACTGACACTTGACATCGTTGTTTACCGTAATCACGGGTACTAAAAAGTGGCCGAAACTTCAGAATAATAAAAATCAAACAGATTACGGTCCCGTTCGCTCCTTTGAGACAATTATCGATATACCAAAATGCCGCAAGACTACACTATCACTATCTCGTATATATATATATATACTATCTTATAACTCCTATGTAAACAGAGTGAGACAACAACACAATTAACGATCACGTGCACAAACGTGACCTGCACTTTCATCGCGGACTCGCGGACACATATGTGCTAAAAGTGAGCGGGCGTGTCATCATTAAAATGAAGATTTATTAAAACAAGTATTTGTAAAAGAACTTTCCACAGGACTAAAGCTATCTGCTGGCAAGAGAAGGAGGCTTATTAAGTCACAATGGCTGTAAGAATTTTTTTGAGGAAGGTCTTCTTGTGTTAGTGTGAAGTCAACATTAGTCCATATACAAAATTATTTGCTATATGACTTATACTGAATTTGTTTGTTCGAAGTAGAGCCTCCTTATTGCCTATCCAATTTTTTTATATTGTTACTTAGCAACACACTAATTTTGACTTACATAAAAATGAAAACTACGATATTATACATTATATTCATTTAATCGTTTCTATTAACAGTCTGAGTCAAAAACAAATACTATAGATTACCACCAAGAAATTTATGCGGAGTGCTTTGAAAATTGGTTATGAAGTGTTCTTCCTAAATTAATATCACGGCCGAAAAACAGAAAGAAGAAATCGCTTTTTATTGATTAGGCCGCACGTTTTATTATTATATATATATATATACTATTACTAAGAACGACTTTTTATTATATACACCTTATCGAATTACTTATGTATGAAACAGAAAGTGAACTTTCTCTTAAACTTTTATTAAGGTATACAAGGGCGTTTTTGTTTCCAAGTTGAGGGTTCTATAATGGCGTTAAATATCCTGGTTTTCTTATTTGGCTAAAAAACCCTAAAAACCATATAATTCTTCCATAGTTTTAATGAGTAAGAGCCATAGTATTGTACTTCCATAGTCGCAAACATTCATATCCCTAACATTATAAACGTATAGTTTTTCGTGTATGCAGTAAGTTCTTAAACATATCCATGGTTGTACGACTATAATGCATCGGTAACTGTAGAGGTTTATCCATGCAGGAACGGAGAAAGAATACAATTTGCTGCGGCCGGGCGGCCTGTCGTAAGAGACGACAAAACAACTCACTGCCAAGTGGTAGGGTATTATATATATGCTCGACTGGATGACGACCACCTCTGGTCTAGAGTATGCCGCCATTAGTTCCGGTATTAGTGACCAGGTTCCAGTCTCTCTCAAGAGAGCAGCAGCGCATTTGTAGCAACTTTGGTGTTGCAAATGTCCATAGGCGATGGTAACCGCTTTCCATCAAGTGGGCCTTCTACCTGTCTGATGACCTCCTGCAATAAAAAAAAGAAGAAATCGCCTGTTTGTGAATCATCAGATCTATATTTATTGATTTGTTATAGCCTCCTAAATGTTATGCTTTTAATGAGGCCACTCAGGTCTACCAATAGGCCGAGTTTATTATAGCATGCTAATTTTTTCTCAGATATAGAGTGTACCGGATTCTCTCAAAATAAATAAGTAGTGTGCATGTGACGAATAATATAGACCAGACTAAAAATTTCAAAAGTTTCATTAGATTTAGTCGATTTTTTTTATACAATCACAAGTTGCAGTTGTTTTCCGCGTCCGGAGATGCGTTTGACGATTGGTTTAAAAAAAAATCTTAGCTATTTGACTTTGACATATATTGACAATGAAAATTCAAATAAAGTATACTAATCATGATGGCCCTCTGTAAATCTATACAGATTAGGGGCTTTTTTTGACCATTTTAGGGTGTATTCCGTTTGAGAAACTCTAAGTGAAAACAAGAACCTTAGGAAAGTTTATAAAATTACATCTTGGAGACTTATTGTAATCGTGAAGTGTTAAGAGTGCCAATACGGAACAATTGTGGAACTATATAGCGTCAAAGCCCTGTATGAATTAGGTGGGTGTATGTTTTGTGCAAGCGTGACAGAGATAGGAATAAAATTTCAGGTTCAATAATATCTACTAGAAGTCACCTAGATACCTAATTATATGCCCAGGATGGGCAGGCAGTAGTGTTTGCTATTTAATTCTAAAATTTATTTCGTGGTGATTGCAATATATGCAGAGACTTTATTTTGTAATCTATATTATTTTGAATTTGGACTATTATTATGGACTTATTTAGTGCAGTGGATGTATTATACAGCTAACTCGTTTTAAATGTGATGACTTTGTATTGAACTAAGAGTATTGATTGATGTAGTGAAATAGTTTTTCATTGTTCTAAAAGTCAGCTAAGTTTGTGTCCCTTAATGCACAGTGAACTGTTCTATAGTGGACAAGAAATTCCAGCCTTATTGTTATGTGAAAACTCATAGTATATCAATTATATATTTCTTTCTAAAATCAATAATTATTGAAGTGTTGTGTCTTGAATTTTTCAGAACTCAGAGGGGTCACTTACTTTTATGACTATTAAAGTGCCCAACTTATTAAGTATTTATTCATTTAAATAAAAACTCACTAAGATTTGTTTTTATATTTTTAAGATCTGCCTAATACTTACATCACATACATGTATGGTGGCCACCTCTAAATCTAAACCAAACTAATGACTGATTATCATAGTACTCATGTACTTGCCTTACCATTGGTAGAAGTTTGATATTACTTCTACCGAGCCAAATTCAACCAGTAATTGAAATGAATGGTTACAGTCTGTTTCAAATACAACATTATGTCTAACATATGCCATAGAACATAACTTGCATTATTTTATACTTGACCAATGAATTACATACCAATTTCAATAATAGAATTAAATTAATACTTCTCACTGTTTAATAGGGATATTATATATAAAATCATGATTTTTCTCTTTATTTCCATATGTTTTATGTAACATTTTATTATTTAACCTGATGTTTCAGAGTTACACACTAAGTCATTGAAACTAGTGATAAAAATGCATACATCCATAAATAATCTGTAAAAATGGTATTAATTGATTGAAATAGATTTGATGTAACAAGTTATCTGTGAATTGACAGAAAATGGCAGAAAACTACAAACAGCTGCCATCTTGAATTGATTTAGTTTCAGTGTTTTGGGTTTATTTTTCAATATTATACAATACATACAGTATTAAACATTTTTCTGTAATTGATACTCTAAAGTAATAAATTAAATATCAACTCGTGATGGTCATTTGTCAGGTGTCATCCATACCACCGTGTTTTAAATACAACTACAGGAACCAGTCATCAATCGTACAGGTGTAATCGTACACTTGTGTTCAGAAATAAGACACATAAAAAATGTTTTTTATGTATGTTTGTGAGGCACATATTCTTTATTGCAATTTGCCTCACATTGCAATTAAGAATATGGATGTGATGTAGATATAGGGAGCACTTATTTTCGGTAATGGGAGGGGTAGAGGGGGAGGTTAGGGAATAATACTCACCTCTTCTTTAACCCTTATGTCTAGAAAATGTATATTAATGTTTTTGTAAATTTAAACTCATTTATGTTTTTCACTAATATTGCACTTATCATCATAGGTTCTTAGTTGAAAAATCCAATCAAAATCCAAGATTTAACAAAGTAAAAGAAAAAGTATGCCAGAGCAGACTGGTCACCAATTATTTATTAACAACTATTTAAATGATGTTTCCAAATCAGTTGTGACATTTGCTGACCGCTGCTGTAGGCATTCATTTTTCTTGGTTGGCTTGTGAGGTTTAATCTGTGTACTGTTTCTCTGTTAGGAGCCTTAAGAACAGACGAGCTTGCATGACAAGAGCTATGAATGTCAAAGAAGCAAGTGAGGTGTGTAAGAATGGGCCTGTGTGGCGCTCTGTTGTTCGTGCCTACCCCGCAAGGGACCTGGCGTGAAGTTATGTATGTATGTATATGTATGTATGTATGTACTGTTTCTCAGACATAAGGGTTGTCAACATAACAATATTCATAATGGTCCAAAAACACAAGTTGTTGAAATTTTAAAGGAAAAACAAGAAACATGAAAATCACCAATAATAATATTTTCTTAAGTTCTCGTGGCTAATATACATACAAAACTATTTTTCAACAGTTTAAGCAACATAATTTACTTTGTTTTTATTATTCTGACATTTTGGCCACTTTTCAGTAGTCGAGATCACGAAGACAAAGCGATCAAGTGACAATGAGTATTACTAAAGTTATATTTAGCCTAATGCCAACTTGTTGATTTTAATTTTGTTTATAGTTATTATTTACTCCATGGGAGCCTTATCTAATTTTCCACCACTTTGCAACATGTTGTAGCTTGAAGAGAAGAAGCAGTGGCACAACAAATTCTTGAGTAAACATGTCTAGCTCTAACAATTGTATACATATAATATTAGAAACCACCTCCCACCCATTCCAATATTATATAAAATTACTAGAGCTAGTCTATTTTTGAAACATAGTTTAATTATAATCATAGATAATACTCATGTCTTTTTTATGAAGTATATGGTTGGCAATTAGGTGTTTAAGCCATGAAAATATTGTTCTAATGTTGTTTGTTTAAAAACAAATTTTGGGTGGTTATAAAAAAACAACTTGAGTACTTCTTCCTTCTGCAACCCTTATGTCTGAGAAACAGTACACAGATTATACCTCACAAGCCAACCAAGAAAAATGAATGTCACACAGCAGGGGTCAGCAAGTGTCACAACTGATTTGTAAACATCATTTAAATAGTTGTTAATAAATAATTGATGACCAGTCTGCTCTGGCATACTTTTTCTCTTACTTTGTAAAATCTTGGATTTTTCAATTTTGGACCTATGATAAAAGTGCAATATTAGTGAAAAACATAAGTGAGGTTATATTTACAAATCACTAACATATAATAATCATAATCATAATTCATTCAAATCGGTCCAGCCGTGTAGGAGGAGTTCATGGTCCACCCACATACAGAAGACTTATTTTATAGCCTTTATTTAGATACAACCACAATGCCGAAGCTAAATTTATTTTTAAAGAAACTAGATATAGAACCACCACCAAATTCTCTGGATCTCTTTACGCCTTGTGATTGTTGGCCAAAATTCAACCTGAAGCTTATTGATTCCTTACTTATCTTTTGTCTTGGCCTCCTTTTTTCCTAAGCCTGCTTCTTACATTTTCACACAGTTTTCTATCTCCCAGGACTCCACATTGAAATAAGAGGTTATGATAATTTATTTGAGTCAGTGTTTTAGAATGATATTAAAATATATGAATATTTCTCGAACTAATATGTCCGCTGATGATTTAGGCAGTCATAGACTATCACTAATTCTGAACCTGTAAGATATAGCAAAAAATAATCAATGTAGTTTTGGGGGTGATTTTGATGAAAACTAAAGTGATACATAACATTTTTGAATAATCAATTACCCTTAAGAACCGAACCAGTTGATTTTGAAAAAAATATACATTATTTGAGCAACTCATAGTGTAGCATACAGAGAGTAAGTAAGATACAAGAACTATGAAAGGATGTCAACATAAGGATTAAAAAATAATATTTGGGTTGGTTTTTTAACAAAGCACTATACTTTTGAGTAGCTTCTCATAGAATCTCATCGTAGGTTTTTATGGGAATGAAATTTAGAATTCAGGACTTTTTATAATATACATACATACTTAACTTCACGCGAGGTCCCTTGCGGGGTAGGCACAAACAACAGAGCGCCATTTAGGTTTATTCTTACACACCTCAATTGCTTCTCTGACATTCATAGCTCTTGACATGCACGCTCGTCTGTTCTTAAGGCTCCTGACATCACCTTCTGCTAATACACGATCAATTTGATCATGGAGGGTGTGTCGTGGCCTTCCGCGACTTCTGCATCCATCCAATTTTTCATTGTATATCTGTTTAGTCATTCTTCCATCATTCATTCTTTCCACATGCCCAAACCACCGGAGCATTGCTTTCCTTACCTTCACCCCAACACTCTCTTTCAGACCAATTCTCTTTCTTCGGTATTACATTTGAATTTTTATAAAATATAGAAAATACCCCTTGATTTTAAATACTGGCAAAATAACCATAATCTATGTTACCTATCAAATGTGGGCGAAGTCAGGGGCAAATCCTTATCAAAATATTATATAATTTAGATGTAAAAAATGAAAACTACTGGTAATAATAACTTATTATTAATAAGTTATTTTCTTCTATAATGCTTATGAGGAGAATTGTCTTTGTAAAGCTACAATCTGCCACTACATTCCTATTATTTTAATATTCCCACTCTTTCCCTGTTTCACACTATTATTTCCAAGATGATTAGTAAATCTAGTTGCTGGTTACTGTAGAGAAAGTGTAACTTTATGTTCAAATACACTGTAAAAATCTTAAAAAGATACAGCATACTACAGCAACAGCAACTTAAAAACATTAAAAACGGCAGAAATATCCAGGGAGCAAAAATAAAAACGTTAACCCATGTTTTTTGTTATGGTGGTAGAACATGAAATCAAACTGGCTATTTACATTTTAAAACAATTGACTGAACAATCGGTTATTTTGTATTGTCTTGGTACAGTATGGTTGCTAGTCCAAGGCCGTGGGATTAATGAAAGAAATGATCCTAATGACCAGCTCAACTTAATGTTTAACTAGGCAAGAAAATTATTGGAACATTTTGTTAAAAATTATCCCTTTCCCATAGTTACACTTTGAAAAAAGTGATCCTTTCAAGATACACTATGCATTAATCACCCTCATTGTGATAATGGGGTGAGGCATAGATATAGGGCGTACCTTTTTTAAGTAATAAGAGCGGAGCAAGGAGTTGGCGGGGACCAGTAATACTTACTTTACTTACCCCTTCTGCAGCTCCCTATGTCTAGAAAATATAACATAAATGAGGTTATAATTAGAAAAAACATTAATATCTCAAGAATTATACATTTTCTTGACATAGGGGTAATGCCTCCTCTCCCTCCACCCATAAACCCCTCCCATTACTTAAAATAAGAGCACCCTATATCTATACCCCACCTTAATAATATAATGTTTTTCTTCACAATCATTGTTTCTATTGCTTATTAGGGTAATTGATTTTAAAAAAATCGAATGCTTTAACTTTGATCAAACTCGGTCTGAGACACCTTTGAATATGTTTGCTATATCTTATAATTAAAAATTTGCCAATAATGATAATCGGCAGACAACCACATGTTGTATATCCCCAGGCTAAGCAAGTTCGCTTGCATTATGGGGAATATACAACAAGTGGTCTGTTGTATATTACCTGGAGCCGAATCCCAGACGCCCAGACCATAGTAAATAACAGAAAGATTGTTTCCGGAAATTTACCATGCCAGGAATCGAACCCGGAGCCTCTGTGTTCGAGCGAGTTCGGCGGACTAAGACTTAGCCCGCTTAGCCATAAAAGCCGTTATATAATGTCCCAGTTGAAAATTCCTCCTGTATACTGAAAATTACAGTGTCACCCATGTATTACTATCTGTTGTTTTACTAAGTATATATAAAAATTAAACTTATAATCTTGAGAGACAAGTAAGAAGTGAAATGTAAAGAGGCAAATAACAATATTGTATTATAAATTTAGTGAGTTTTTATTTGATTATTGAAAGTTCTGAATATAGTCTTAATAGTCTCGTCTAATTTACAACTATTAATATAATGAACAAAGGTATCTTAAACTCATAATCGTTTCTTTTTTGCTATGCAGTTAAATACCAACGATGGTAGTTAAACGCCATAAATTGATGGTACATGACAATCACCATTTTATACAATTACTAAACTACATTCAGCACATTAATGAGGACCCAAATTACTTACCATCATCAAGTGAGCTTATTAAAATTTCTCAGGACATCATAAATTGCCTTGGTAAGTTTTTTCATCAACTACAAAATGACTCACATTGCACTAGGCTTTCATGAAACCAGGGTATGGCCAACTAATAATTATAATTTAAATATTGTCACACTACAACCTAACCATATTGTTGCATAATGCCAGCTATGTAGTTCTATAGGTAGTACAACCTGTAGGTAAACTCATTGTCAGTTGATTTAACTCTATAACTGAGTCGCAACATAATGTCGTGTAATATGACCAGCTCATCCTCTCAAAGGCACTAGCCATGATTAGACTTAATGCTGTGCGCTTTTTTTTAAATTAAACATTTATATCTGTAACCCATAAGCACCCCGATACAGATTATACTAACTACTGCTAAGCGAACTATATTAACTAGATTATCATATTCCAAAAGTATAGGCTTGTTTTTA
The DNA here is from genome assembly GCA_012273795.1 of Dendrolimus punctatus. Lineage (NCBI taxonomy): Eukaryota > Metazoa > Arthropoda > Insecta > Lepidoptera > Lasiocampidae > Dendrolimus > Dendrolimus punctatus. Next base: position 9,364,483 of record CM022533.1, on the reverse strand, counting down.
TAATTTATCATGCGAAAATTGAATTAGTTTTTACATTCACTAAGGGGTTTGCTGTGTTTCAGTGATTTAAACATTAAACATTTTCATCACTGGATTTCAGTACCCATCAATATGATAATGATGATATTTATGTTCTGAGTATAGTACTATACAATAAACTAGTAATGATTAGTTCTATGCATCAAACTAGTCATTAACATTAAATCAGACACTTAATGTGATTGCATCGCACATTATTTTCCAAATTTATTCCTAGAAAGATTTTTTAATTATATTTTTTCTAATAAACAGCACAAACACATGAGAATGAGGAACAAATGTGGACTTTACTTCATTCTGTTCAGGAGTATGTTCTCCGAATTGTGAATACAGTTAATGATAGCGTCCGTGATGATGTAGTCTCTGCCATATTGCACAAATTCTACTCTGTCATATCAGATCCTCGTGAGTAAAACTTATTTAAATTATTCCAACACATTTCTTAATTTAAGTGCACTATGAGTATATTC